>CAVNZG010001102.1:0-21125 GCA_963693315.1 Diogma glabrata
TAAAAATATTTTTTTAGATTTCGTCTAGCAAATATCCCAACAAATAAATATGCCACGAGGAGTTCATACTTCTAAAAGAAAAAGCGGGTTCCAGCAGAGAAAGACTAAACAGGCTAAAATAGATGATGTTCAGAGTATATCTGGATCGATTTATAAATATGTTACAAAAGCTGATGATAGCCAAAGCTCATCAAAAGAAACTGATTCTCACGTAAATGCAACGAATGTTTCAAAGAATATGTTTCAGAGAATGTTGGCTCATCTTCAGAAAGTAACAGCGACAACACCGAATTAATAATGATAACCCATGATGAAGACGAATCAGAAAAAAATACTGAAAATGATAGTGATAATGCTGCTAATGCACCTACTATCGAAGACAGTATTTGTATGAGTGAATCACTTCAGGACTTAAGAGATGTATCACATTGGAATATACCCGTCTCTGATAATGTTCGCATTGAAATCATAAAACAAGGAAGTGAACATTTTCAAAATAGAGAAGGGCCGTTTGCTACTGTATCTAGACCCGAGTTAGACACAAAAGGTAATGTTCGCCACCTTTCTAAAGAATGGTTTTATAAAGTGATGCCTTATATGGAGAAAAAATTCTGCGGTCATGGATGGTTTATTCTCCTATAAATAATAGCCTGTACTGCTTCTGTTGCCGTATATTTGCTGTCACCAATAGTTGTAATATAAATTCAGCATTTACGACTGAATTTCAGAAGTGGTGGAAGCTAAATCCCAAAGTAGCCGACCATGAAACTTCAAATGAACATCTGGAGAATTTTGAAAAGTGGAAAACTTTGGAAATGAGGTTGAAATGTCATAAAACGATAGGAGACGCAGCCTTACAAATAATAGATAATGAAAAACAGAAGTGGAAACATCTTTTATCCAGATTATTGGATATAACTTTCTTTTTTTCTAAACAAAACCTAGCATTTCGGGGACATGATGAAGGACAAAGTTCTTCAAATAAAGGCAATTTTTTAGAACTAGTCAATCTATTGTCAAAGTATGATGTAGTGTTAAAACAACACATTTTGAATTTGGAGCATGGCAAATCACCAAAAGTATCATATTTGTCACCAGATATACAAAATGAGTTCATAAATGTTTTAGCGAACCACGTAAAGTTTAAGCTTGTCAACGAAATTAAATCAGCTAAATATTTTGGAATTATGTTTGATAGCACACCTGACATTTCACATATTGATCAAATGTCTAAAGTGATTCGTTATGTGAAAATTGATGGTAGAAAAGTGGAAGTCAAAAAAGTATTCCTTGGAATTTTTTCTTTACATGGAAAAAAGCCGCTGATTTAAGCGATGAAATTCTTAAAAACCTTAAAAATGACGGTTTAAAGGTAATGAATTGTCGTTCCCAAGGTTATGATAATGCAGCTGTTATGAGTGGTATACATGGAGGAGTGCAAGCTATTATTAAAGCAAAAAATAACAAATCAATTTTTGTGGGCTGCATAGATCATTCAATTAATTTATGTGGCCAACACTCATTTGCACAAAATGTAGCTTGTGTAACGTTTTTCGGAACAGTGGAGGCCATTTTTACATTTTTTTCTGCTTCGACTAGCCGCTGGGAAGTGCTTGTTAAACACGGCAAAACAACTGTTAAAAGACTCTCAACAACGCGTTGGAGTGCTCATTATGCTGCAGTAAAAGTATTGGCCGAAAATTTTGATGGGATTGTGACTGCAATTGAGAAGCTAAGTGATCAACAAGAAAATGTAGACACTAGAGGCGCTGCACACAACCTTATGCATGCAGTGTGTGATTTTACGTTTCTTTGCTATCTTTTGTTTTGGAATGATGTTCTTAGGGAAATTAATTGTGCTCAGATTGGATTGCAAAGCAAAGGCTTAAATATTGATCAATTAATTACAAAAATAGAGTCACTTCGTCTTTATATGGAAGAAAAACGAAATGACATTGTAGAACAGGCAATAGATCTTGCTGCGACGAAATCGGAGAGCTATGACATTCCAATGGAAAGACGAATTCGTCATAAAAAACGAATGGTTGGTGAGTTGGCTCCAGATGTTGGACTGACACTGAGAGCTGAACTTAAAAAGGACATGTTGGAATGTCTTGACCGATTCAGTGTTGAACTCCGAACAAGACTGAAGTCAGTTCAAGATGTTGCTTCATTGTTCGAGGTTGTTCAGACAAAGACTTTGCTTTTGGCGAACAGTGAAGAGTTGAAATTATCTGTATCAAAATTTACCAGTTTTTATGATGAGGTATCGGAAACGGGACTCCTCACAGAGATACCAAGGTTGAGGAGGCATTTAAAAGCGACCAATGTTACAGTTTCTAACTGGGTGTGCCTAGACTTTTTGAAATTCATCGTGGAATGGGATTTTACAGAATCTCTTCCGAATCTTATGGTCGCACTAAAGTTATTTATGACTATTTGCGTATCAGTGGCTACGTGTGAGAGGAGTTTCAGCAAATTAAAATTAATTAAAAATTACTTGCGGGCAACAATGACCCAAACGAGGCTTAAAAATCTTGGCATATTAACCATAGAACATGAGGCAGCACAAAATATAAATTTTGAAGTTGTGATTTCTGAGTTTGCAGCTGTTAAAGCTAGAAAGAAGAGATTTTAAGTGTATGTATATAATATGAATGTGAGAGTATATTAATTCTACTCTTATTTTTCTTTTAGTATACTTTCCAGGGTTGCCACTTGTATACATTTTTATTAATTTGGATACATTATTTAAAAAATTTGTTAAATGGACACTGTGTACCAAAAATTCGCAAAACTATTGGAATGGATACAATTTATTCGCAAGAAAACATTGTGTATAAAATGCATTAAATGCATTTGAAAATGTTAATAAATTGTGTTACATTGTTCGTCGTATTCTCTTTTAGTAGAAGATAAAGGTACTGAAAATTGGCGAACAGTGTAGCAAATATAAACAGTTGTGAAAAAACGATAACCAATTTTTGTAAACAGTTCTGAATTGAGTGCATTTAGGTTGCATTATACCGTAACCGTTGTAATGAAAAAAAGGAATTCCAGGTATATTTTGCGCTGAAACCGCACAATATAGGTCGTTCTCAAATAAATTAGCAACATCAAATAATCATGTATACATTTGGATACTCTTTTTTTATACATCTGGATACATTTTAATTTTTTTGAGTGACGACGCTGATACTTTCCTAAAAGACTCATTTTCATACATCAATATGAAAGAATGTATAATAAAACAGTGGTTTAATTATATATAACTTATTAATAATAATGCTCATTTGCATTAATTAAATAATTTGTATTAATTAAATAAAATTAAAAATTACGTATATCGGCTTTTTATTAATATTGACAGTTTTCATTCTTGGGGTGACACCATAATATCCGCCCCGGGTGTCACCCATGCTAGCTACGCCACTGACTAGTTTGTATTCCCTTTTTTTTAAATTTTGATACATATAGTAAATTATATAACAATGTTGAGAAGTGAGCTATTATCGACCGAGAACTTGACTTACCAAAGCGGATTCTTTCATATTCACCTGTTTGCTTGTCACACGTACTACTAATTCAAATATCGTTGGGGAACTTGGATTTCGATGTGAGAACAAACAATAGCTATTTTTAGGCAAATAAAATTTATCAAAGTTTGGTCACTCCAATCAGCAATATTTTGTAGATCCTGTTTTACATTTAAAGGTCAGTATGGACCTCAAGTGAAATGAAATTCTTCATACAAAATTTATCTCAGCTAAAGAAATCTGACATATTTGGCTACATTTTCGTCCATGTTTGGAGAGAAATGATTAAAAATCCTAGACGATTTTTACACCTACATAAATTTATAATAGATGGCGACTTAATATGTCTCCACAAACTTTTCACACCGAAATAATGTTTTGTGCATTGTTTGAAGGTGAAATTTTGACATTTCTATTGTTTGGCTTTATAGTTTGAGTTTTATTTAATACAGTTTTAATTAATTTGATTTAAATTTTGTTAAAAAAAAAATGTCAGGAAAAAAGTTGTGTGCGCGTGCTTTGGGTGGTATTGAAAAAAAAATTTAGCTAAAAATGTTAAGGAACGGGAGCTAATTTGGAATCTTGAGGACAAAAATCATCGGAACCATCACGCTGTAGCAGCCGCCTGGAAAGAAATTTCTATTATAATGAATAGATCAGATAATATAACTTTTATTTAGTTATTTTAATCAAGAAAGACCTTTGAGTTTGTAACACTTTTATTCTTTTTTAGTTCCAAAGTGTAAATCTGGCTGGAAATCTCTCATTTATTTATTTATTTATTTATATATTTAGATAGCTTTACTAATACATTCGTTTATAAGTATATCTGAATATTAAAAACTCAAAAGCAAAAAAAAAGAAAAAATGATGATGCGCTATCATCTGAAGAATAAAGCGAGTGCAAAAAAATTAGGTGATGCAGCAGCATCATTTGATGATTGTGGATGATTTATTCATGGATGATTTATTCCACTGTGGATGATTTATTCATAAAATTTTTTGCTTTAACTGTAGAGGAAGTAAATAAAATAAACTAAAATTTATTGTTTGTTTTAAAAAATTTATTGTTTTTTATTTTATTCTAAAAACACAGTCCTACGTTGCCATTCTAAACTGCCTATATCTGAGTTTACGTAGCTCTTTAGTTCTTGTCGAATGCTTTTAGCATACATATTCATTCGTCCAAGATTATTATTTGTCAGTACATTAGACGATGAAGAATTTAGTTTATTTTGTCGCCACAAACCTTCAATCAGTTGCCCATTCTCATGATAAGTATCTGCAAAACGAGGAGGACAGTACGAATCCGTAAAGTTCTTAATTAAAAAATTGTGAAGATAGCAACATGCAGAAACGATTTTTTGGGCTCCATTAGGACCACAGAACATTGTTCTGGCCATGCATAACCATTTGGAACATAAAATACCAGAGGCATTTTCAACACATCTTCGTGCTCTACTTAACCGATAGTTAAAAATTCGTTCTTCGTCAGTTAGACAGTTTGGCTTTCTTGGTGCAAATGGTTTCATTATTCTCTTATGAAGAGGAAATGCATCGTCAGCTCCAAAAAAAATGGAATTTTACTGCTCGCTCCACTGATCGCAACATTTTCAGGAAATGGTAAATTGTCTTCCAAAATTTGTTTTCCAAAGTGGCTGGCTGCAAACACTCCAGAATCTCCTTCACTTCCGTATGCACTTACATCAATGAATGTGAATGCATAATTTGCATCCGCAACGGCCATTAAAACTATGCTATGGAAATCCTAAAAGAGTAATTACTTTAGAACAATATGGTGAAAAACAAGTGATATCAGCAAGGTCTGGAAATGAGGTTTTAATTTTGTATATTTAGGTTTTGGAATTCGTTGACATCAATAAAAAAAAATTTTCTGCGTTTTTAGTTTTTTTTTTAACCCTGTCTTAAGATACAGGGTGTTGAAAAATCAAGAAATTGCTCGAACCTGGTGTATTGAAATGGCTCTACACTCAAAACTACTGGATTGATTTTAATGTTATATAGCTCAAAATGTAGGTATTGAACACAGATAATCAAAATAATAATTCACATTATATAACCTTGAACATTTTCTTTTAGAAAAATAACGGTAAAAAATTCAAATTCGATTTTCTAGAAATGCATATTTTTAAAATTTTTGATTTTTTAATATGTGAAAGGTACATATGTTATTAACATTATATAAAAAATTCAGGAGGGGAAAATTTTTTGTTTTTTTTCGAAGTAAAATTTCTTTAGGCGCGTTATGAGAATTTTGCAACGGAAGTACAAAAAACAAATATAATATTCGGCAAATATACGATACAATTCAATTGTGACACACATATTTTAAATATTCACTGGTTTTTGGTGCATTATAGAAATAGTTCATATTTTTCGATGCTTAAAAATTTAACAGAAATTCAATTGAAAAAACATAATTTTGAATTAAATTTAATGATTTTCAATCCGAATTTTTGGTGTATTTTCATTTAATTTAATATCAGTTTTCAAAATATTATATGTCTGCTCCATTTTTGTTTACAATGGATGCTTAGACTCGAAAATTAATAAAAATGGCAGCACATTTGGCTTTTTTAAAGGCAGAGAAATAAGTTGTCGGAAATCTTGGTAAATGGCATATATAATGAAATATAAGATGACAAAAAGCACCGTTTTGAAATTTGAGCAAAATAACTGGTTCAGGAATGGAAGCATGTTTGGTGGATCTTTTTGGTTTCTATGATCAAGTCATTCATTTGTGCATTTGTTATTATATTTTTTATTCACTTATGCAGTCTCGTACTACCTAAATGTTATATGAGTTGGATGTGTCGATTGTAAATGGTGGTCATGGTGGTCATTGTGGTCATAGTTTTCATGGTAGTCATGGTGGTAATAGTGGTCATGGTGGTCATAGTGGTAATGGTGATCACGGTGTTCACGGTGGTCATGGTGGTCACGGTGGTCAAAGTGGTCATGGTGTTCATTGTGGTCATGGTGGTCATGGTAGTCATGGTAGTAATGGTGGTCATGGTGGTCATGGTGGTCATAGTGGTTATAGTAGTTATGGTGGTCATGGTGGTCACGGTGGTCATGGTGGTCATGGTGGTCATGATGGTCATATTGGTCATGGCGGTCATGGTGGTCATGGTGGTCAACGTGGTCATGGTGGTCATGATGGTCATGGTGGTCATAGTGGTTAGGGTAGTCATGGTGGTAATGGTGGTCATGCTGGTCATGGTGTTCACGGTGGTCTGGTGGTCATAGTGGTCATGGTGGTCATAGTGGTCATGGTGGTTATGGTGGTCACGGTGGTCATGGGGGTTATGGGGGTCATGGTGGTCATGGTAGTCATAGTGGTCATGGTGGTTATGATGGCCACGGTGGTCATAGTGGTCAAGGACGGTTATGATGGTCATGGTGTTCACGGTGGTCATGATGGTGATGTTGGTCATGGCGGTCATAAAACACATTTTACATCCTAGTTATCGTGGCTGAAAGTTCAACTTTACATCCGTAAAATAAAATCCCGTTGCTATATGAAATATTAATATATTTTTCTACTTTACCGCCCGTAAAATAATCACCCGTAAAATATTCATAAAATTAGAACAAACAAATAAATTATTGTATGAAGTTTATAAAGAAAATCATGGCATGTTTAGCATAATTTTCAAACTGTCTAGCGAGTTTAAAAAATTCAAAAATTGATTTATACTACAATAAAGTTGTGCAGTTGTGCGTAAACGTTGTACATACACTCAGGCTGAAAGGAAGATTACGCCCTTGGTTCTATAAAAGCCCTCGCTCCGCGTGAGGGCTTCAATATGAACCGCTGGCGTAATCTTCTACTTTCATCCCTCGATATGTAAATAACTATTGTTAAATAGAAAAATGAGGGCGTGTAATCTTTGCACGCAGTTGAAATTAATTTCTTTGGCTACTGTGGCAGGTATTAATAAAAAGATGAAATATAAAATCAATATGTCATATTGCAATTTAGAGTTGCGTTTCTTGATAATATAATTTACTGTGTAATAAAAAGCAATATTTACATAATGTATTACAAAGTCAATTCAATTATTAGCATAATTGAAATATGAAATTAGAGGTTTATGATAAATTTGCTAAATTTATTGAGAAATGCATCAATTGTTGTACCAATTGTTAAATTAAGTGGACATGTATTCATCGTGAAATTTAATTTGTAATACGTTGTAAGACTTTGTAAAACATGTAAATACGGCTTTTTATTACACAGTGTTGTAAATTATATTATCAAGAATATTAGAAAGAAACTCTAAATTTCAATACGACATATCTATTTAATTTTATATTTAATATTTTTATTAATACCTGCTGCAGTGGCCAAAGAAGTTTTACTTCAACAGCGTGTAAAGATTACGCACTTCAATTTTTTATTAATTTTATTGCAACACAACTTAAAATTTTTCATCATAAGAAAAAATGGGGTTAAAAAATTAACAGTTTTTTTTTGGATTTACATATATGTTTTTATAATAAATTTTTAATTTTAACTCAAAATAAATATTTTACACATTTTTTATCATTTATTTAATTTTACATTACTAAATTCCGTAGAGTTAAAATAACGTCTAGCTATGATTGATCCATCATTTGTAGGAATGTATGAGTAGTATCCTCGTGTTCCAGGAATTGTTTTTAAATTGGCGTATCTATCAGCTAGTTGATTTCATTTTGCAATGTAACCTGCCTCCGTTACATAGAAAAAATGCATGTTATCTTGAAAATTGCCTGTAGCTGCTGCCCAGTTATATAACTTCAGAGGTGTTGATATAACTTTGTCGTATTCTTTCTTAAGACTCGCTCTAGCTGCTTTTATTTTTACTGTTCCTCCAATTCCATCACAAGGTCCTTTACCGTGCTATGTTGCATAAAAATGCCACTCACATGCTATTTTGTAGTCATTCAAATGATGCAGGATCGTAGAAAAATTCTTTTTATTTTTATATTGTGAAGCAGCGCCATCAGCGCGTTCTTTCAAAAATGTTCGCACATGTTTAGAACGTCTTTTTAATTTTATGGAATTTTTCCGTATTTTTTTACGGGACGAATAACTTGTTCAATATCATCTGCAAAACTTTTTTTAGGTGAGTTTCAGCTTTCACATTGTTTGATATAAAAGCAAGTAGCTGAAAAAACATTACCTTGATGAATGAATGCCTGCGTTAATTAACTTAGCTTCACGACTGCGTGATAAATGCCGTACACAATGAGTTTGTTGATCTGTCATGCTAGCTTTGATATGTCTATTGCCCTTACGTGTGTTTGGGCTTTCCGTTAAATAGAACGGTTTTTTTAAATACAAAGGGGTGTGTAATAGAAATTACAATATGTGTCACAACAACACACAATAGTATATTGTATTACTAATGCGAATGCGTTTTCCAAACAAGAGTTAGTTTGCAACACGACCGTAGGGAGTGCTGCAATGACTCGCGTTTGGAAAACGCATTCGCACTAGTAATACACACTATTTTTTGTAACAAATTCATAAAATTTATAAATATTTATTTAATTGTTAATTTAATCATTTATTTAACAAAGTTATAAACAAGTTTAAGATATTTAAATAATTAAAGTGCGCCATCTTCGTTGTAATAGTTGTAAATTATACTAGCTCGCTGCTAAATTGTACTAAGCTGTTAATATTTAAAAAAAATAAACATAACAATCCAACAACGGATTTTTAAAAAAGATAGCAATCCAACTAACAGCTGTTTACAATTTTGACAACTATTTTTTTTGAAAACCCAAAATAATTTGTTTTTCTTGCGATTCAAATAATTTTGGGTTGTGTTTAAGTTGTTTTTACGTAACGTTGTTTTTAAAAACGAATAATTATATAACCCTATTCACCATGGTAAAATAGAAAGTTTGATCTCTTATAACTCTTGACCCCCTCATTTCGGCAAATTTTTCTTTCATAATTATCATGCAAAGGACCTAATCTTTCTCTTTATCTAAACAAATCGTAATTTAATTAAAAAATTTAAACGAATTCGTTTCCAAAGAAGTGAAATTCAAAAACAAAAATTTCACGTCTGGAGGTAGGACAAATTATAACTCAAAAGATGTTGACTAAGTAAATAAAATTTATATGGAATGCAACGAGTGCTCAGGTAAAATAAAATTGTAAACTGCACAAAAAAAAAGTATTCAGAAAGTTGTTTTGAAAAATCTCACCTCAGAACTGCAATTGCAAAATATGGAGGGGTTAAAATCTCACAGCTCTGAGATATCAAGACTTCGGTCTGGGTTAAGGATTTATATATAGTTTTCGGCAAAATACTTTTATGAGGACATGGTTTTTAGTTCTGGGCAGCGATGTATATCAAACATAACTTTTTGTTAAAGAACAGGTATTTTTATCTCTGTTTAAAAATTTATTACAAAACTAACACGAAACATCAATACGTTGCCGGAAAATTATAATCAAAATTCCAAAAATATTGTTAAATTAAATAAAATCAAACTTTTTCAAAATTCCAAAAAAATTCCAAAAATTAGAATAAAATCAATTATTCAAATTTTTTCTAAATTCCAATAATATTTCAAAAATTCTTAAAAATTCAAACTTTTTCCAAAATTCTAAAAATATTGCAAAAATTATTACAAAATCAAAAATTGAAAATTTTTCAAAATTCCAAAAATTCTAATAAAATCAAAAATTGAAAATTTTCCAAAATTCTAAAAATATTCCAAAAATTCTTACAAAATCAAAATTTAAAACTTTTGCCGAAATTCCAAAAATATTTCAAAAACTATAACAAATTCAAAAATTTCCATGTCCAATTTCATTCTAAATTACATTTACGTCATAAAAACAGCTACATTTTTTCTCCAATTAATTGGCTAAAAAAATAAATGAAATCAATTTTTGACACACTTGACATTATTTTGACAAACTTATAATCTCTATAATAATAATAAAATATCATGTCATACAAACTATTAATTTTATTTTTTTCTAAAAAATTGGCTAAACAATAAATAAAAACCTTTCTTTTGACACACTTGACAACATTTTTTGACAAACTTATAATGCCATAATTCTCAATAATAATAATAAAATTTCATTTCAAACAAACAATTTTATTTTGTTCCAAAAAATTGGGTAAAAAAATAAATGAAAATCTTTTGACACACTTGACAACATTTTTTTGACAAACTTATAATGCCATAATTCTCAATAATAATAATAAAACTTCATTTCGAACAAACAATTAATTTTATTTTTTTTCCAAAAAATTAGGTAAAAATATAAATAAAAATCTTTCTTTTGACACACTTGACAACATTTTCTTGACAAACTTATAATGCAATGATCTAGTTTTTGATCTCACATACCAATCCCTACCATCAAGGTTTCTCCAAATTTAATGTTCCTACTCGTAATCACTTAAAATGAACGTTTTTTAAGCCAAAAATATGAAAATGTGCTATTTTTGACACACATAATGATTTTTTGACACACTTCCGGTACAGTAATCGAACACAGCGTCCTTTCGGACCTGTCCCTTGTGAATACCTATTTTTAGAAAAAAAAATTTTTGAAATCCCTCCTGCCGTTTTCCCTGCAACGTAGGTAATGACGGACGGACGGCCGGACGGCCGGCCGACAGACAGACATACATTTTTTTTTTTTGCTTTTTTAGAATCAGTAGGTACTAAAACGTCGAGAAATGCCAAAAAAAGTGGGTGGTAAGAATTTCACTTTTGGCTCATGAATGTAATACTTAGGTCTTTCAGACCGAAGTAATTTGCTTAAAAATATTAAAAAGGCTACTTATTTTTACAAGTCTGAAATGAAGGGGAAAAAACTGACATACAAACCAAACAAATGAGGACCAAATAGCATTTTTCCATTGATATCAGCCCTTCGTTTTATTAAATTTTTTCTCTACAATTAACAACCATCATATTATTTAAGTAAAGTCTTGATTTGCTCATAAAAATAAACCATTTCAAAAACTTTTTATGTAACATAACAAACTTTTTTGCAAATGAAGATAGTTAATATCGTCCATAAAAGAATTAATTCACAACTATTAGTGAGGTCCTAAAAAGTAGACTTCATGATATAGTTAGATGGTACAATCAAGTATAGTACTAGACAACGGTGAACCCAACACTTTATTAACAATCCAAAATACGAAAAAAAAATTGAACTTCAGATTCCTTTTTAAACCGTAAACCGTAAAGAACAGCAATTTAAAAACATACAAAATTAAAAACTCTGAAGCAGAAATAATTTCCTTATTCTAGTTAAATCTACTATGTACATTGTACATACATGTTATTTTGTAGCTTTCACGTTTTGTTGAGAATATTTTTTTTATTTATACTGGATCAATATTCTATATTTCAAATATCCTAAAATAAATATAAGATAATTATTATTAACAGATTTAATATGTATCTAAAGTTATAAACCTACATAGCTCGATTTTCATAATCTAACCGAAAAATTGTTAAACAAACTGAGAGAATTTATGTGCAAAAGAATTACATATTTTTCAAGAAGCATAATCACACAAAATGTGCTTTAGGCTTGTAAGCACATTTCAGTTTTATTTTAAAATAATATTAAAAGAAATTATAACCACAGAAAAAAGTTAATTTGATTCTTCATAATAAATTAATTTTTTTAATTTGAATTTTGTGATCATATGTTTCGTTTTATACATTTATTATTATTGTGAGAATTTTGTGGCAATTTAAGGTTAGAGCAAGAATTTTGGGTAATTACGTAATTTTGCTGGTTAGAAGTTCAACATTGTCAAATTTAACATTATTTCCAAGCATGTTGAGAATGAGCGCGTGAGAAAATTAGTATTTTCTAAATCATTCTAAATTATTTACAGCGCCCTGAATATCAGTGCCCTGAACAAAACTAAACTTCTAAACTCAACGACTGTGCTTGACATTCGCAAACAAATTTATAATTAAGATTTTTTAAAAATCGATAATTTATTTTTTTTTATTTATTTGACAAATTTTATTTTATATTAAATAATTAATACTATTTTAACGAAATTAACGAGATTAATTTTTACGAAAATTTGAAATTGAAGAAAAGAAGATTTTCAGATATTTAGAAAACATTGTTTATTTTTATAATTTTAAGACTCAAATTAAAGGTTCGGTGGCTTAATTTAAAAATTTAAAAGGAAAAAGTGGGCTGAAATGGTAAGGAATATGAAGGCAAATAGAAATTATAGATAATATTTTAGTTTTATTTAAATTTTCGCTTGTCCATTTAAGTTGTTAATTTAATCAAACGATATGATAATATGTATTTAACTAACCGTCAAACAATATCCGTTTCACTCTAAATTTATTCTAAATGAAAATAAAACCAAAGCATACATGATAAAATTTTAAGTAGAATTAAACTTTTAGTTTTAATATTATCAGTTTTATTTTAATCGAAATACTTTTGTGAAAAATAAAATTAAAGTGAATAAGGTTGACCACCGGTCGGTAAAAATTTAAAATATATTTGCTAAATAAAATATATTAAAAAATATTGCTTATCTTGTGTATTTTATAAATTAAGCTTTGAACTTAGTAAGTTTTTGGCAGCAGATTAGAATTGTCCAGCAGCTGCTATGGGCGTTGTCCAAATAGTGTTGTTCAGGTAATTGAGATGATGAAATGGAGATGAGATGAGAATTGTCCAAACAAGTTGTTGTTGTATTATTTGTTTCAGCAGTTGCTGAAATTTATTGAGGTTTGTTATCTTTTCTAATTTAGTTATATGATATTCTGATTTAAGTTTCGAAATCGTGTATATATATATATATATATATATATATATATATATATATATATATATATATATATATATATATATATATATATATATATATATATATATATATAAATATATATATATATATATATATATATATATATATATATATATATATATATATATATATATATATATATATATATATATATATATATATATATATATATATATATATATATATATATATATATATATATATATATATATATATATATATATATATATATATATATATATATATATATATATATATATATATATATATATATATATATATTATATATATATATACATATACTGTTGATTTGCATATCACTGAATACTTCTTCCACCTGTGCCTGACTCTGGCTGTTTTATTTTCAAAGAATGTATGGCATTGAAATTTCGATGAAGACCAGTAGTTGCAGATCCTTACGTAATATCGTTTTACCACAAATATTGCAGTGTGATGCATCCTTATTGTTTTTGGTAAAATGTTTTCAAACATCATCGTATTGATTTCGGTTGAAATTTGATGAAAATGGTTAAACTTTTTTAAACAATTTTACTTACTATATATATATGTTGTTTCTTGAAATTTTTTGTTTCTGATTGTTTTGTTTTTCATACAAAATGTCAAACTATTTAAAATGCAATGGTGCATAAATCTACCCTACCGTAATTTTAGTTCTCTTTTGTTCCGAAAAGCGTAAACATTTATATTTTTGATTGTTTTAGAAAATTCGACGTTTAATATTTTAAATAAAGCAAAATTATTTTTCTCGAGAAAAATAAAAATTTTCTCGAGAAATGGAGATTAGATTTTCATTAAATTTCTCGAGAAATTCTCGAGAAATATTTCTCGAGAAGAAACACTATGCATCGGTATGTAAATATACATATGTTGTTTGATTTAATTTTAATATTTTTGCTATAATGTGTTGAAGTTCTATTGTGCGGGACTCTTCATACCCGGATTGCGTTAAAGTTTAATTGTTATACATTTTCCAATATTTTTTGGTTGTAAGTTTATATCGTCAATAGCGTTCGATTTTAAAGAAAATTGTTTATCCACGACTACTAAAGAATATATGCTTTCCATGTGTATGTCTTCCATTGTAATTGTATTCATTCCACAACTAGTGAATTTGATTAAAATTCTTTAACAGTTCTATAGTTTATTAAATATTCCCCTAACAAATTAAACAACAAACTTATGTTGTTTTTCGCTATCTTTGATGTATTTATTTCAATATGGCGATACAAATTTTTGCATGAAAACTGGAAATTAAACGAAATATTTTACAGTCGTGGATAAAATAGCATCTTGTATTCGCTTAGGATGATGGCAATTCTTCACTCGGATGATTCCCTCCACGCTACGCTCGTCTCCGGAAACTTCATCCTCGTGAAGAATTGCCTTCATTCTAAGCTCATACAAGAATCTACTATTCTTTCTAATTTTAAAAAAATAACAAATCATTCATCGTATAACACCTAGGCATACGCAATGCATATAATTTATTGGCAACTGACTAACGCAACCAATATTCAAACTGTCTTATGTTTAATTTGAGATGATGGTTGGCATCAGTTTTGTTGCGAAAGTCCACATCTGTTCTCAAATTTTCATCAATTCCAGGAAAACAAATTCTGTGTTCTAAATAAACTCATTTTATCATGCATTTGGTTCAACTGAAAAACCCTGAACGACTTTTCACACCGAAAACAAATTAAAATATGCAGTAAAAACGAAAACATGTAATGCTAAACGATATTTTTTACCTAACAGGAAAGCCCTTGCTGGTGTATCGCAAATTCGCATATAAACGTTCTTATTTTCAATGATAAAATATGGAGGGGCTGAAATCTCACAGCTCTGAGATATCAAGACTTCGGTTTGGGTTAAGGATTTTGATATAGTTTTCGGCAAAAAACTTTTATGAGGACATGGTTTTTAGTTTTGGGCAGCGATGTATATCAAACATAACTGTTTGTTTACAAGCATATACAAGTATTTTTTATCTCTGTTTAAAATTTATTACAAAACTAACACGAAACATCAATACGTTGCCGGAAAATTATGATCAAAATATAATATTTCAAAAATTCTTAAAAATTCAAACTTTTTCCAATATTCTAAAAATATTGCAAAAACTATTACAAAATCAAAAATTGAAAATTTTTTCAAAATTCCAAAAATTATAATAATATCAAAAATTTCAAATTTTTCCAAATTCTAAAAATATTTCAAAAATTCTTACAAAATCAAAAGTTAAAACTTTTTCCGAAATTCTAAAAAAATTGCAAAAATTATTACAAAACAAAAATACAAACTTTTTCAAAATTCCAAAAATATTTCAAAAACCATAACAAATTCAAATATTCCATGTCCGATTTCATTTTAAATTACATTTACGTCATAAAAACAGCTAAATTTTTTTCCCAAAAAATTGGCTAAAAAATTAAATGAAATCATTTTTTGACACACTTGACATTATTTTTTGACAAACTTATGATGCCATAATTCTCTATAATAATAATAAAATATCATGTCATACGAACTATTAATTTTATTTTTTACTAAAAAAATTTGGTAAAAAATAAATAAAAACCTTTCTTTTGACACACTTGACAACATTTTTTGACAAACTTATAATGCCATAATTCTCAAACTTATAATTCCATAATTCTCAATAATAATAATAAAGTTTCATTTCAAACGAACAATTTTATTTTTTTCCAAAAAATTGGGTAAAAAAATAAATAAAAGTCTTTCTTTTGACACACTTGACAACACTTTTTTGACAAACTTATAATGCCATAATTCTCAATGATAATAATAAAACTTCATTTCAAACAAACAATTAATTTTATTTTTTTTCCAAAAAATTAGGTAAAAAAGTAAATAAAAATCTTTCTTATGACAGACTTGCCAACATTTTTTTGACAAACTTATAATGCAATAATCTAGTTTTTGATCTCAAATACCAATCCCGACCATCAAAATTTCTCCAAATCTAATGTTCCTACTCGTAATCACTTAAAATGAACGTATTCTAAGCCAAAAATATGAAAATTTGCTATTTTTGACACACTTGCGGTACAGTTATCGAACACAGCGTCCTTTCGGACCTGTCCCTTGTGAATACCTATTTTTAGAAAAAAAAAATTTTTTGAAATCCTTTCAGCCGTTTTCCCTGCAGTGTAGGTAATGACGGCAATGGTTCAAAACGCATTAAAACACGCGCATAAATGAAAAAAATTTTTTTTGTTTTCTCATAACTGACCGTTAGTTTTGTTTTCTAACATATTAAGGATGTCAAAAAACAGTTTTACCAACAAAAAAAAATTAAATACATCACTATTATGAACATAAATTAAAAGAAAAAATAATTGTTATTTATTGCATATATTTTTAATTATTTTTATTGAAAGTTTATGTCAGCAGTACCATAAGCACACATACATGAGACTTTATATTACTCTTTAAAAATGTTTATGCACATTACTAGAACCTTTTAAAGTCACAAATTCATGTATATAGTTTGTATGTATATATATATGTTAAATTTAAATCATGATACTTATTTCCTTTAATATGATTGCTCGCCTAATTTTCAAACATCAAGCACTTGAAGGGCTTACTCTGGCTTAGGACCAAAATTTTTGGATATTTACTAGTGATGTATGTACTAAGCGAGGCACTTAAATTCATCTGCATATTTCTGCCTATTCTAGAGATATTTCATTATTATTGCAAAAACTGCCCGAAAAAAAACCGACAAATTTACATTTTTTCGTAAAACCGTCCTTAAATCGTTATTTTTCTTTTCTTTTCTTTGACGTAAATGTGACATGGAAATTTTTAAATTTGTTATAGTTTTTGAAATATTTTTGGAATTTTGAAAAAAGTTTGTATATTTGATTTTGTAGAATTCTTGGAATATTTTTAGAATTTCGGAAAAAGTTTTAATTTTTGATTTTATTTTGATTTTTGGAATATTTTTGGAATTAAGAAAAAAGATTCAATTTTAGATATTTTTTTTTTTTTAATAAAATGTGTTGTGTAGTAGGAATTACAATATGTGTCACAATAACACATAAAAACCTTTTAAGACCAAGGTCCCACAACAACATACGTTCAAAGGTGTTGATGGACGTAAATCTTTCTTTTTTTGTTTTTTTATAATTTTTGTTAAAGAATGGATAACTAAACAAAAACTCATATCACTGATAAAATATGACATAGGCCAATATTTTATGATAGAATAGAGAAAATAAAAGTAAATTAAAAAGTAAATAGCAAATTTTTAAAAAAATTGCTGAAACAAAACAAAAATGTAGTTGCCAATAATCCAGCCGGTGGCATATTCCTTGATCCTGTGACGCACCGACTTTCTTATAGATTAAAGCCCACACATAGTTATATGAAGGCTCGTTTCCCTAAGGAAGCAATAGCGTCTAATCATCAAGGATTATTTCACAGCTAAGATTGAGGGTGCTACCGTTGACTGAATACAGTTCATCCGCCACCACCCCTAAGATGTCACCTTGGCTAGTGATATCTCACTGCTATTGCCAGTGGTATGTGATATCTCACGTTAACTCGTATGTCAATAGCAGGGACTGGAGTACGCGGGGTTGTCACACCCGTTGATCAAAAATTATTTTTACAATATTTATACAATATTATTATTTTTGCAATATTTATACAATTTTGGGAAAAGTTTGAATTTTTAAGAATTTTTGGAATATTATTAGAATTATTATTAGAACCAGTTTAAATATTTGATTTTATTCTAAGTTTTGGAATTTTGAAAATAGTTTAAATTTTTGATTTTGTTATAATTTTTGCAATAGTTTTAGTATTTTTGAAAAAAGTTTTAATCTTTGGTTTTGTAATGATTTTTGGATTATTTTTAGAATTTTGAAGAAAGTTTGATGTTTGATTCTATTTAATTTTTACATTATTTTTGGAATTTTGAAAGAAATATGAATTTGTGATTTTGTAATATTTTCTCGAAACGCTAAATGGAGAAGTTTTGAGTAGTTTGCTGAGTGTATCATCTTTTCACAAAATTATGTAAAAATAAAATGCTGGTACTTCTACAGAGAATTTTACTTTTGATAAACATATCGCTGCCTAAAACTAAAAACAATGTCCTCAGAAAAGTTTGTTTCTGAAAACTAAACCCAGACCGAAGTCTTAATATCTCAGAACTGTGAGATTTCAGCCCTTCACATATTTTATTATTTAAATAATAAAAATTAAAAAAATACTGTCATAACATTTTTTTTTATTGATAATATTAAATTTTTTTTATAATTTTAAACAGTTTCTTCATCATCTGTGTCTTGTTCTTGAACTGTAATTTTGAATAATTGTTTCACATCTTTGTGATGTTCGTGTGTTTTGCGATTTAAAGCGGATGTTCGCATTTTTGGTATTAATGGGTCCGAAAAAAAACAAGAAATCGAATGAAAATATCTGTAAGATAGTGAATTCTTGAATCTCTTCGTGCGAATCTACTCCTGAAAGTCTTAAAATTTTTGTTGCAGTGCTCTTGAGCTTCTTTGGACAGTTGTCCTGTTACAAAATTATATACACATATTCATTTATTATTCAATAGTTATTTAATTTCCAGTAAAATAAAGTTTTTCTCTTACCGACTAGCAAAATGGACTGAGCTATGATGTCATAACTGTGCATCAGTATATTTATGTACTGTTGTTGACATAGGCTACCAATCATACTATTTTACAATTGTATTTGCAGTCTCTAGTGTATAATTAAAAAATTTATTAGGATCTATATCTTCAGAGCAATTTATTGCATTGAGAATAACGTTAAGTTGATGGATAAGTGCAAGACTGTGATTTCTGCAGTGAGTTTTTCACTTTCGAAAAACCGCCTAGACGTATTGCCATCATTAGAAGATCCAATACCTAAAGTATTCATCACGAAAAATTAAGTATTGTGTTAAGTAATTTAAGATAAAATTAAATTTATCTGTTGACATGCCAAAACAAGGTAACAATGTAAAAGATAATCTTTGTATTTTTTTCTTACAACTACGATAAACTTTCAATACATGATTTTTCGTGACGAATACTTTAGGTTTTGGATCTTATAATGATGGCAATACGTCTTGGCGGTTTTTCGAAAGTGAAAAAGTCACTGCAGAAATCACAGTCTTGAACTTATCCATCAACTTAACGTTATTCTCAATGCACTAAATTGCTCTGAAGATATAGATCCTAATAAATTTTTTAATTATACACTAGAGACTGCAAATACAATTGTAAAATAGTATGATTGGTGGCCTATGTCAACAACAGTACATAAATATACTGATGCACAGTTATGACATCATAGCTCAGTCCATTTTGCTAGTCGGTAAGAGAAAAACTTTATTTTACTGGAAATTAAATAACTATTGAATAATAAATGAATATGTGTATATAATTTTGTAACAGGACAACTGTCCAAAGAAGCTCAAGAGCCCTGCAACAAAAATTTTAAGACTTTCAGGAGTAGATTCGCACGAAGAGATTCAAGAATTCACTATCTTACAGATATTTTTATTCGATTTCTTGTTTTTTTTGGGACCCATTAACACCAAAAATGCGAACATCCCCTTTAAATCGCAAAACACACGAACATCACAAAGATGTGAAACAATTATTCAAAATTACAGTTCAAGAACAAGACACAGATGATGAAGAAACTGTTTAAAATTATAAAAAAAATTTAATATTATCAATAAAAAAAAATGTTATGACAGTATTTTTTTAATTTTTATTATTTAAATAATAAAATATGTGAAGGGCTGAAATCTCACAGTTCTGAGATATTAAGACTTAGGTCTGGGTTTAGTTTTCAGAAACAAACTTTTCTGAGGACATTGTTTTTAGTTTTAGGCAGCGATATGTATATCAAAAATAAAATTCTCTGTAGAAGTACCAGTATTTTATCTCTGTTTAGAAATTTATTACAGATCATATATTAACATAATTTTGTGAAAAGATGATACACTCAGCAAACTACTCAAAACTTCCCCATTTAGCGCTTCGAGAAAATATTACAAAATCACAAATTCATATTTCTTTCAAAATTCCAAAAATAATGTAAAAATTAAATAGAATCAAACATCAAACTTTTTTCAAAGTTCTAAAAACAATCCAAAAATTATTACAAAACGAAAGATTAAAACTTTTTTCAAAAATTCTAAAACTATTGCAAAAATTATAACAAAATCAAAAATTTAAACTATTTAAACTAAAATTCCAAAACTTAGAATAAAATCAAATATTTAAACTGGTTCTAAATTCTAATAATATTCGAAAAATTCTTAAAAATTCAAACTTTTTTCAAAATTGTATAAATATTGCAAAAATAATAACAATATCAAAAATTGAAACTTTTTTCATAATTCCAAAAATATTCCAAAAATTAAAATAAAATCAAAAATTAAAACTTTTACCAAAATTCTAAAAATATTCCGAAAATTCTACAAAATCAAAAATACAAACTTTTTTCAAAATTCCACAAAAGATTTCAAAAACTATAACAAATTCAAAAATTTCCATGTCACATTTAGGTCATATAAACAGCTAGCTAATTTTCTTTTCCATGAAATTAGCTAAAAAAATAAACGAAATCATTTTTTTGACATACTTGACAATATTTTTTTTGACAAACTTGTAATGCAAAAAAATTCTCAATAATAATAATATCATGT
>CAVNZG010001103.1:0-11559 GCA_963693315.1 Diogma glabrata
CAGTTTCTGGTCCTTTCGATCTAACTTTCCATATAACACGATCGAACAGGTGTTCGACAAGGTGATGCACTTGCGCCCATAATATTTAATTTGCCACTTGAGAACGCAATAAGAAAAAGCCGAATCGAAACACAAAACTGCATTTTTAACAATTCTAGTTAAATTCTTGGTTACGCAGATGATATTGCGCTTCTCAGACGTAGAACAATTGATATTAAGAATAGGCTCACAGCTTGAAATAAATACTAAACGACTTAAATTATGCATCAAAACCGGCAAAACTAAACTTCTAACAACATCTAGGAACATAACTCCCAGAAATCTGGATACTGGCGACTATAAAGTGGAACGCGTTGAAAACTTCAAATACCTCGGGTCTGCAAAAACAGCGTCAAGTGACATGCAGGCAGATATCAAAGCCCTTGTCACTGCCGCATACAGAGTTTTCTACGCTTACTTAAAACTTCTGCGATCAAAATTTCTTTCGCGGTCGCACTTTACAAAGCATTAATTCGACCTGTGCCTTACTTGAAAAGTGAAAGCTGGACACTGCATCGCACCGACTGTAGGATTTTATCAACATTCAAGAGGAAGGTCATGCGAAGATTTTATGGTTCATGCAAAGATGCTGAGAATCAGTAAAGAAGCCGAATGGATCACGAAATCAGACAGCTCCTTGGCAGTAATTGGATTCATTAAATCCAACCGGATTAGATGGTTTGGTCTTGTAGAAAAAGCTCCACTAGATAGAATGATAAAAGAAGCATCTCAACAACAACCAGCTGGTGTTTGTTGGAGAGGAAGATCTAGACAACGTTGACGTGATGACATCATACAAAACCTTCGGATGTCCGAACTGGAGTCCACTAGTCATGGAACGAAATGAATGGAAGCTGATTGCACAGGTGGCAAAATCGTTTAACGTTTAAGAGGAAATATACATTTTGTATGTATGTCCTGGCAATAGGAAGACTATAATAATACAACACAACTTTGTCAATTATTTTAGATACTATGTTCTTTTACGTTCACGGAATCCTCGGTGAGCGAATTTTATTCGCACTTGGTCAAGTTTTTTGAATTTTGTTTACCTTTTGGGCTTGAATACTAAAATTGGATCAGCAGCCAAATTCTGTAATTGGGAAGCGGTGATGTTTTAAAAACTCACAATAATTCTGCATATTCAAATTTTTGGTTTGTCACTTTCGATAAAATTATTGAATTTCTACTTTTATTGAACAAATTTTCTACACTCAAAAAAAAAACCAAGTGAAACTAATAAAATTCTACATACATTTTACAATTTTTTTATAAATATACAACACACAAAAATTTTTGTAAAATTTACATTTTTACAATAAATATTGTCATTGTGAAAAAAATTATTTATAAACACTACAAATTCTTTTATTTACATCCAACAAAAGATTTTAAGGTTTATAATTAAATTATGAAAATGGCAGAGACATTTTTGGCTTAATAAATATTTTGTAAAATCTTCAAATTAAAAATTTAAGTTTATCAGAGATATTGTGAAATTTATAAAACTTATTAAATTGTTTTCACAAAAGTTTTAGAAAAAGTACAAACCCTTTTATAGTATCAACAAAAGCATTTATGGATTTAATAATATTTTTTTGTAATATATATAAATATTATATATATATATATATATATATATATATATATATATATATATATATATATATATATATATATATATATATATATATATATATATATATATATATATATATATATATATATATATATATATATATATATAATATATATATATATATATATATATATATATATATATATATATATATATATATATATATATATATATATATATATATATATATATATATATATATATTATATATATATATATATATATATATATATATATATATATATATATATATATATATATATATATATATATATATATATATATATATATATATATATATATATATATATATATATATATTATATATATATATATATATATATATATATATATATATATATATATATATATACATATATAAACATGCAGATGTATCATATGGGAACTCCGTTAATAAATAAAACACTTTTTTTGCATACATTTTGCTATATTTTGTAAATAATTTCTAGTTAAAATTTTTTACAATATTTTATAAGCCTATTCGGTATGTTGAATGAATTTTCATTTACTAAATTACTAAATTAAAAATCGCAGTTTCTCTAATTCATCAGGAAAATGAAACTTTTTTGGGATCCGGAACACTAAATCCTAAAGAATGATACATGTTTGTTTTACATTTTCTTTCGTCACTTAATGTGATATTAACGTAGTGTATTAAATGAAATAAAATCGCAGATTATCCTTTTGTTATAATATTGAGAAAAATGTTACGTCACTAAATGGTTTTACTTTTTCTTGTGGCATAGGTTTACTTTGCCATTTTAAATCTTTTTCGGTCTGTAAACAAATTTAAAAAATAAATATTTATCAACTTTTTCATCAAACTTACATGCTGCATGTTTATGCTTACCAATTTCTAATCCTATGGTTTCCTCTACTGTTGAAAATTATGAAATATATCTCCCGTTGAGGCGTTGAATTTAATTAATTTTAGTCTTGTAACACAAGTGTTTCTCCAATTTTGGTTTAGTTTTGCCCATGAACAATTATTTTTTTGTCATGAACAAAATTCAAAATTCCCTTTATAACTAGGGTTAATTTTTAAAAAGCACGAGTCTTATAAATGTTTAATTTAATGAGCTACTATGAGATTTAAAAATTTTTGTTGTGTTTAAAGGTTAAAAAAATACATTTTTGATAATAATATTTTAAGTTATAATTTTTTAACAATTTACTATGCAAAATTAAAAAATAATAATAGTTAAATTTTAATAATAATAATTAATAATTATATTTTCTTTTATAATTTTAAAATTTATTAATTCACAAAAAGGGTTTTGTGCGATATTTTTTGGAAATTATAGAAATTTTTGAATAAATTATTATCTCTTTAGTTTTTTTTAAATTTCCATAGTTTTCAAAAAAAAATCGCCAAAATCTAAATGATTAGTATTACGTAGAAAAGTAATGAAATTATAAGGCAAAAAATAAAATTTAACGGAGATATCCACCCTCCATCCCTTATTATTTTTTAATACTTTTTATAACAAATAATCAAAAACTGTAATTGTATTTATTTTAATTAAAAAAAGACTTACTCATTCATTAAAACAAAAAAAATTTGAAAGCCGTTAAGTTGTTAGTGAAATACATCAAATTGAACATATATGAAACTTGTGGTTTTTAAAATTACACCTAACTTAAAGGGAGAATCACTTGCGATTACAAAAACTTTTCTTCCTTATGAAATGTTGTCTTTTATTTTCTCTTCCACTGTAAAAAAAAGTTAAAACAAATTAAAAAGTTTGTGTTAAAAAACCGAATTTCTGGTTTAAAATTCGTGATTTTGACCTGTTTATGGAATGTACCACGTCAAATGGATCAACGCTGTGCTCAAAATTCTATTAGTCGTTGAAGGTTGAACCCTTTTTCTGACCTTTGCTTGCTAAACACGAACATACCCTTAAACATTTTGATATAATAGTTAAAAAAAAATTGAAAAAACGGTCTCTATTAAAAGATGCATGAATTTTACAAGTATAGCAGTTAAACAGTTTTAGAAACTCTATAATCTTGCTTATATTTGCGCCATAAACAAATTTTTTTATGACTGAGAGAATTTTGAACACAGCCTTGATGCGTTTGAGATAAAACGTCCCATATATATAAAGAATGTAGACTCTAAGTTAAAACAACTTACCATACATTCAGTAAGGAACGGATTTATTATAGATCGCCAGTTGTCCAGTCGCCATATTTTGATTAATTTTTATTACATTATTATTGTCCATCAAAATTGAACGTAGTCGACAATTTAAACTATTATCATAATATCATCATAATATTAATTATTATGTATTAACCATCAAATGTGTCATTTAAAACGACGTTGATGTTAATACTGTTCAAACTAGGGACTATCACTACCACTATTTATTATATATAGACCACTAAATTAGCACAATTTTAAGAAAATTACTTTTCTACTTAGACAACCAGATTGAAACTGAAAAGGTTCAATACCAATTTTCGTTATGACTTCAATTTATAAACTTTTATAAAAGTGTTTGTAAAAAGAATTTTTTTTTTGTAAAATAGTTGTTGATTTTTTAAATTGCATAAGTCTCTTTGTAAAGTTTAAAAAAAAATCTTCAATATTCGTATTAAGTTTTACAACAAAAATTGTAGAATGTTATTTTTCTGTTCACAAAATTTTACAAAATTTTGTACATTTGATTTTCATTTTGTTATGGAAACACGATTTATGATTTAAAATTTAAAAAAAATCAACCTAATCTTAAAAATATTTTTGTCAAAACAATAAAAAAAGTTGTAATTAAAAATATTTATGATTTTGTACTTTTTTAATCCAAATCACAAAAACAATTGGTAAGTTTACAAATGTTTTTCATATTTAAAAAAGTATACAAAATTTTCTATAGAGTTTAGGATTTTTTGGTAAATTCACAAAAATATTTTGTTAGCAATTTTACAAAACGATTTTGTAAATCTTAACTGCAATATTTTTTTGAGTGTAAAGTTATTACTAACTTATGACAACAACTAGCCATCAATTGAATAATATATATAAGCGTACTATATATTCAGAACTGATGGTGGTGTTAGTCAATGCAACAGCGTGTCCAATATTTTTTGTACTGATTTCTTGAGAGTGGAACCAATCCTCCATTTTTCCATATATTCAATGTATATTTTTACACGAATTTTTTTTACACGTCTTTCTCTGGAACCAATCTGTCGTGTAAAAACAGAATTAGGTGTATATATATATATATATATATATATATATATATATATATATATATATATATATATATATATATATATATATATATATATGTACAAAAAATTTGCAATGCATATATATGTGCAAAAAGTTTCATAATTTGCACCATAATTTTTTAGATTCAGTTCTTATATTATTCTTGATGGGAGATTTTCCATCGGGGTGATGTTATATCACAAATAATTTACTGAATTAATTGTTGATCATGTGTCAATAGACACAAGTGAAGACTAGTCATCTTCCTCTCACCGATACAAGTTTGTTATTCAATACTAGAATGTCTAGAGTATAACAAAACAGTGATCACCAGAGAAATTAATTGACTAAACCTGAATTTATTAAATGTATGTTTATGTAAATTTTTTGTTTTTACACTTCGCTAGAGTTGTAACCTAATTTTTGGTTTATATACATTAGCGTTGACATTTTTTGGTAGAGTTTATCTAGTCGGCTAGCCCTGATGAGAATGATAAACTTTTTTAAAGTTTAAAATTTTCTCATTGGTTCGAAACTAGATCGCTCTAAAATTGTATGGATTGCAAAAAGTTTCATAATTTGCACCATAATTTTTTAGATTCAGTTCTTATATGATAAACTAATATTTTTATTTTTGAGGATTTCACAAAACAATTATCAATCCAAGAAATGTTGTGGATATTTTCATAATTTATTTTATAAACCTTACCATCTTTTGCTGGATGTTAGTAAAAGAATTTGTAGTGTTTACAAATAATTTTTTTCATATTAACAATATTTATTGTAAAAATATAAATTTTACAAAAATTATTTTTGTGTGTTGTATATTTATAAAAAAATTGTAAAATTTATGTTGAATTTTATTAGTTTCACTTAGTTTTTTTTTGAGTGAATCAATATCCAACGCTTTGATAAACTTTCGTGTTAGTTCCAGGTTATGTAGTGCACCTTGTATCTCTTCTGCTTCACTTCTGATTTCAAACGATTGGAACTTCTTATCTTTGATTATTAACGTTGAATATGTAATGCAAATTGCTACACATATAGGTCATACGGAAGTTTCCATTACAAAACAATACAAAGCTTGCTATATACAGTTAAATTAATGATCTTTGCATCAATATTTAACAGAGTACTTGGAGTAAAATATAAAGCTTGTTGTTTAAAAATGTCTGTTAGTTGCATTAAATAATATTACGCGCAACATTTTTTTTAGTATGACATTTTAATGCAAATTACATCATGATTTCGAGTTACTTTGAGTATTACGCACCTGCCTAAATTAATCAAATTAAAATAAAAAAATTACAACGGAAAAAATTAAAACATACATACCACCTTAATCACTATTATTATAGACTTTCAGCTGAAAAGCGATAACTAAAACATACATGAAACGATTTTAACTATATATTTCTAAAACGGATAATACTCTAGTGAATTTTGAAATTTCATTAAATTTTTAATGTATTAAATTGTAGCAAGGTGCATTAAAACTTCTAGCTGTTCTATAGAAATAAATTATGATGCAAGAGTTGTTTTAAATTTTTTAGATATGCATTAAAATTAGGTTTAATGCAACATTTACTTTGCAATTCGATAATAACCTGCAACGTATAGCTCCTATTGCAAGACTTGCTTTAAATATTGCAGTTACTTTTTCAACTGTGCAGTTCCAAAATGTTATCAGAAAATTGCCGGTTAGTGTGCGGTCATTTGGTCCACAATCTGATGCGTTATCAATTAAAAGTTTGACTTCTGTGATGAAATATATTCTTGTCTCTGAGTTTGAAGTAACATTGCAAGTACTTTTCGTTCCCATTATGAGTAGTTTAATACATTCATCCTCAAATTCTTTTATTTCTGAATACTTCTGAACAAAACTATAAACTGAAAAGAAAATATAAAATACTATAAACAAAGAAAAAATTTGAACGATCCCATTTGATCCATTTGATTTAATTTGAGGGGAGGCAGTTGAATTCAAAAATACATTATAATTCGTCTATAACTTTTTTATTTATTTTTCAAATTTATGATCCGAAAAATCCCAAAAATCTCTCAGATCTAGGTTACACTAATATCAGTTAGCAGTGAAAATTTGGAATGAGTGAAAATTCGAATAAAAAAGCCTTAGGCTGTACAAAGTACAAAGTTAGCGTAATAATATATAAGATTCTGATTTCGTTGCCCATACGTGGAAACACATATGTTCGCCTCAATTGACTTTCGACCTCGTTAGTGCCTCTGTGTGCACGTTCGTGTTCTTTAGAAATTAGAATATTCTGTCTGTCTTCGTTCGTGACATCTTCGACAATTTCAATTCGACAATGACCGTTTTGACAAAAGTTTCATCTGAAAGATGTTTGAATTTTATCGTATAAACACTCGGGAGCCATAATTGCTGATTGTTTCCCGTTATGATGGTTCTTTAAGAATTCTGTAATGTCGTTTTCTTCAAATGATTTCTTTGAAATTATGATTCTTTTAAAGTGGGGGAAGACATCTTCCGAAATGATAACATCTATATTTGAAATTTTGAAAATTAGCTGATTTCTATAGTAATGAATTGGTCTTTCAGCGAAATGGATAAAGTAATCATCTGATGTATCTGCTGAATGAATAGTTTCGAGATCATCGGATGGATTTGAAGTGGTCGTTCTTATACGTAAAGTATTATTGTTTGTGAACTCATTTGTGTTCAATTCTTTTATATTAGTTTCGGTCGGCATTCTACTTAGAGCATCTGCTACGACATTTGCCTTTCCTTCTCTATAAATTACGTCGTAATCGTAGTTTTCCAGTTATAATCTCCAACGTAGGATCTGAGAATTCTTTTCTGAAGATTTTATAAACGTAAGTGGCTTGTGATCGGTTACTAAAGTGAATTTACTACCGTATAAGTATGGTTGATACTTTTTCACTGCCCATATTATAGCTAAGGCTTCTTTTTCGTTTGTAGCGTATTTTGTTTCGGTTGAGTTAAGTTTACGTGATGCAAACGCAATTGGTCTTTCACTGCCGTTTTGAATTTGGGATAGAACTGCGCCAAATGCGAAGTCTGAAGCGTCCGTTGTAAGAATAAAAGAGAGTCGTAAAATCTGGATATGCGAGTATTTGATCCGTTGCTATCGTTTTCTTGAATGTTTCAAAAGCATTTTTATATTTTGTGTCTGTTAGGTCTAATGCGACATCTTTTTTTTAGATATTTGGTCATATTCTTAGAAATTTTTGAATAGTCCTTTATAAATCTACGATAATATCCTGAAAGTTCTAAAAATTGTTTTATTTCTTTTCGATTCTTTGGCAAGGGGCAATCTAAAATTTTTTGTACTTGAAAACTGTAAAATTCAGTCTCTCTTTTTAAGAATTCACATTTATCTAATTGTATTTTAAGATTGAACTCTGAAAGTCGTTGAAATACCGTGTCTAAATTGTTCAGGGGATTTGAAGGTTTTCACCAACTATGACAATGTCGTCTAGGTAAACGTGACAAATTGTACCTATCAGACCTTGGAGCACATGATTCATGGCGCGTTGAAATGTAGCTGGACAATTTTTCAGGCCAAATGGCATCCTGCAAAATTCAAAATGGCCTTTGTCTGTCAAGAAAGCGGTTTTCTCTTGTGACTTTAAATCCATTGGTATCTGATGAAAGCCTGATTTCAAGTCTAACGTTGTGAAGTATACTGATTTTGCCTAAGTTGTCCAAAATTTCCTCGATTTAAGGCATGGGGAATTTGTCGTCGATTGTTTTTTGTTTAGTTTTCTATAATCAATGACTACCCGAACCTTGCGTATTCCCGAATTGTGTTGTTTTTTGTTAACAACCCATATCGGAGCCGAATATGGACTGCTTGAATGACGGATTATGCCACTATCTAACATGTCTTGTACCTGGTCTTCAACGTCTTTTTTTAAAATAGTGAGGGTATCTGTAAGTCTTAGTGTATACGGCGTTTCGCGTACGGTGTACGGCGTTTCGTTTCTCGTATTGATTTTATGCTTGATAACAGTAGTCGCTGATAATTTCTCGTTTTGTTTTAACATTATCATTTGGTTTTTATATAGTTTATCTATTAGAGCAATCTGTTCGTTTTGATTCAGATGGTCTCCTCTTATAACCTTTTCTATGTCTTGTTTACTAATTATTTCTTTACCGAAAACTGGGATTGGTCTTATTGTTTCGAAATTATTAACCACAAGTTTTAATTTTGGTAACATTTTTGAGTATCGGGTTCGTTTGTTGAGATTTTAAAAATTGATTTACCATTTTCAGCTTTGTATAAGCCGGGTTGAACAATAATTTCTTTGTTTAATTCCTGATAGTCTGGCAAATACCATTCACCATTATTAATATTAACTAAATGTAACTGTGTGGTTATAAATATTTCCCGCTGAATAGTAACAATGAAATTTAAATTTAATGTTATTTAAAAATACAGTATTTGTTCTATAGTCAATTTCACATTTAATTTGGCTAGTGATTGTGAGCCAAAAATTCCATTAAAGAAGAATTTGTAAAAATCTAATTCGTAATATGTTTGTTTTGGAAAGTTATTACCTAAAAAATTAAATTTACCTTTTTAGGTAGATTTCATATAAAAATCTACCTGTTGCAATGTCCGTCATCTCGGAATTTCGGAAAAATTTTGATGCCAAACGACTATATATGTAAAGCGGAGACGGAAAAACAAAAAAATCCCAGCGGCAGGTATATCCGCTAGAAATAGGTAGATTTCGGGGTCAGACGGTTTTGTGTCCAAATAAAATTAGGTAAATCAGATTAGTTTAAATAAAAAATTTAAGTGGAAACAGAATAATTCAAAAAAATTATCGAACCAAATTAAATACTTTATCCGAACTAACTCCATCAATACAATTTCGGAACAGTTTTATTTAAGTTGGTTTAAACTTTAAACTACTTTTAATAACATATTAAATCCACCAAAGATCAAATGAACTACGTCACAACTACAATTATACCATCACACATAATTTATAATCAAACATTATCAAACAATTTTATTTCAAAATCATCTTTTGTTGTTGTGTTTTTTTGTTCTTATTTAATCTTTTTTCAAACGGTTACTTAGTAAAAAAAAAATAAAACAAAAGAGATTTTGATAATTTTTCTATGGTATTAAATGGCTTGATATTTTTCTTGCAAGAGGTGCATTATAGTGCTTATAAAAATGGAACCTTTTGGGTTAGAAAGTTGAAATTTTTTGAGGCTATAGCTTAAAAGTATGCTTAAAATATAAAATGAATTTAAATAATATAAACTGAAACATGATGAAAGCATTGTCTTTTGCGTTTGTTGTGATTTCAACAGCCCTAGGGTCTCAACCTTTAGACTTGAACTATTTTTTTTGAAAATTTTGGAAGATTTATATTTTATATACCTCAGAAAAAGTTTTCAAATATGAGCTTGGCCATTTTCAGTTAGATCAAGGACAGCAAAGTTTAGTAAATTTTAAAACAGCTGATTTTTGAGGAACCTGAAACGCCAAGGTTGTCATCTGGATAAAAATGATAAAAAACGGTTCAAATATTCAATATTTTTAAATTTTATTAAAATATTATGATTCAAACGGAAGTTAAAGCGCCCTAGATTTTTAACCGGTACCCAGATATGGCCAGTTCACGAGCTTGTCCAAGACATTATTTGCCGAAACATACACAGAAAATTATTTTGGTGTAGGTCGAAAAATGCGACCGTGAGAGTGCCGCTAAATTCCGTTATACCTCATATCGTTATATATATATATATAATTTTTTTTTTTTGTTTTTCCGTCTCCGCTTATCATATATAGTCGTTTGGCACCAAAATTTTCCGAAATTCCGAGATGAAGCCCATTGCAATAGGTATAGATTTTTATATGAAATCTACCTAAAAAAAAATTATATATATATATATATATATATATATATATATATATATATATATAATATATATAATATATATATATATCTATATATATATATATATATATATATATATATATATATATATATATATATATATATATATATACAGTGTAATTCGCTTATAACGACATTGAAAATGACATCAAAATCCGTCGTTACATCCGAATGTCGTAATATGCGAAGTGTTCAATTCTTTTATCAGAAACAATTTAATGACAGTAGATAAGGTAGAAGATGTATCTGTAATTGTTGGAGACGAAATATTTATGGTGTGTTCAGGTTCATTTTGAATATCTTCTTTACGTAACGTATACGTTAATATTAGCTAAATTTATAATATCGTCGACAGTATCTTTTAATGTGGGCTCTTCATCTGCGAATAAAAATTTATAGCCATGATAAAACCATCCCTATTTTCATCACTCCTGACAGAAGTTGTTACTTGGCCTATCCGATTAGTGGAATATCATCATCAGCATCGTAGCCCACAGTGTCTGTATCATCATCATCATCAATTTGCAAGAATTTGGTATGTCTAAATCAAATTGAAATACGACGTTTACTTATTAACACCATTTCTTGTTGTATAGCATCTACCAATTATAATGAGTTGTGCTTGGTCATTTGCCATTTCTAACAATTTTTATTAAAAATTCTGTTGATAGTGATTTTAAAATATTTTATTACATCCTTATCCTTCAACTGA
>CAVNZG010001104.1:0-15575 GCA_963693315.1 Diogma glabrata
TAGGTCATTCAGACCGAACTAATATTAATTTACTGCTTAAAACCAAATAATATTACTTGCAGGAGTTTTTCATAATTTTCCGACTAAATAAATTTTTTTTATTATTTTAAATATCAAATTTGACATTAAAGTCACCAAAAAAATTAAAACATGTATTACTTAATTGTACTTAAAATTTTTAAATTTTTTATCAGAAATTTTTTTTTGCTATTTTCCGAGAAAATAGAAAATTTTTCTTAAATACAAATATCAAATTTGAGGTCAGTAACCAAAAAAAAACACGACAAAATTACCTGCACCTACTGAAGCGCAGTAAACTCGCATTAAAAATTTATACATTCATCTATACAACATTTAAATTTTAAATAAAAAATTTAAATTTTTTAATCGGAAAAATTTTTTTGCCATTTTCCGGGAAAATAGAAAATTTTCTTCATTATAAATATTAAATTTGAGATCAGAGACCAAAAAAAACACTAAAACGATACATTGCATGGTTTTGCAATCATAATTTTCCAAATTTTCCAAATAATTTTCACAGTTTTCCAATACTTTTTAAAGATTTTTACTTTTTGAGTGAAAATTCGTTGCCAGCGTACTTAAAAACATTGAAAATGATATGCAACTCGTAATAATACTCTAAAATTGGATATTCGGTAAAATTTTCTCGATTTTCCGCTTTTCACGTTATTATTTTGGAAAACTGACGTCGGATTCGTAATCATCGACCAAAAAAACGTATTGGAACCTATTTTCAGGCTAAAAAACGTATTATTTAAAAAATTATAAATCGACAAAAATATTTTATTTTGATAAAAGGCATATTAAGGGGTAGTAAAACAAGGGAGGTCGACCACCAACTTTTTATGACCGACGAATGATCCTGAGGGTATAAATAACATGTTGTAGAAGAAAATGTTCGATTTAAAAATTTAGTTTTCATTATAATTAATTGTATGTTGATTCCCCCTTCACAGACCGTACTAATAACAGATGGCACAAAAGATACACTGAAAACTTTCTCTTGACTGCAGAAACATTGAAATATGCGCACGAGTTACATCCGCAGACTGCAACATAACAACAATAATTATGTTCTTTGTATTTGTATTTTTCAACCCTAGTTAGTTATGTTAGTTATATTAGTTATTCCATAATGCATGTTTCTTTACCAGTAATTATATTAATATGTTTTCCAATAATTAAACAACAAGATTCTCAGACATATTTTATTTCCAAAACATTTAAATATTTGAATTCCAGAAAACGATTATATAACAAAAGATAATATTTTTCACAAACTGTAAACATTAAATTCTTATAAATTTATTAAGTTCAAAACATAATAAAATAAAACAAAATTTATCTTATCGAAATGCACATTTTGCATTTCTCACATTATTCTTTACGTTACTAAAGATAAATTCATTAAATTGTTTTGAGAATCAAACAAACAAAATTATTTTTTATCGTGATGCATATTTTTGCATCACTCAAATAATTATTGAAAGATATATTTTAGAAATAAGACTTTAAATTTTTGATGGCTTTTGAAGTGGCTTTTGAAACTTCTTTCTTTTAAAATTAAATAAATTTTTTAATTAAAATTAAAATAAATAATTATTTTTTTTATAAATTTTATTAGAATAGAATCTAATTCACGATACACAAATGCGTGAGAAAGGTCACTAACCAATATACAAACATTCCAACCAACCAACCAATAAAATATGAGTCTGGTCAAACCCTCACAACACATGAACAACAGCTAAACAGATAAAAAGAATACTTTGAAGACAACTGCCAACAACATGAAGATAATTTGCGGTCTCCGGATGGCAACTATAACGAAACTATCAACACCCATCCTTGGCCTACAACATATTTTATAATGTGATTTATTGCTTAGTTATTTATTCTTTAATAAAAACAACAACAAAACATCAAAAACCAAAATGTGAGTCCATCAACACCTCAAAGCGCATGATTTTGTAGGAAGTTTTACTTCAAAGGCTTTTATGTCTTGTTTTGGCACAATCGTGTAAAATGTTAACGTGCTGAGCTTGTCATAAATTAAAAATGTCTTTATAATGAAGGTTTTTGTATCCTGAATTTTGGTTTCCTTAAAAAAAGAAGGAGGTTCTGTGTTTCACTGTAGGTTTTTTTTTTAAGTATGTACACCGATTTCTCAAAAACAGCTCGTTTGATTTAGATGATTTAAATTTTATTCTATTTGGGTTTATTCTGAGAGGGTCCTATAATTTTTTCTATGATGTGAAAAATACCGTTATTCAGAAAATTAGAAAAAAACCATATTTCTAATGCATTTTCGCTTATTTCGTCAAAACATATTAATCTGTTTGGATGTTTTGGGCAGTATTATATTGCTATACTTGACATCGTAAATAATTTTCTATCACGGAAAATATGTATCCCGTTTGTCCAAAAATCGCAAAACCATAATTAATAGATTGTCACTGATGAAAGTTTTTGAAGTTATTACTTTAAAAACGCTTTCTAGCCGACATTTGCTACACTATTATCATTATGACCACACTAAAAATAAAAAAATAAAAAAACTTTTTAAAAATATAGCCGACTTCAGAAAAAACAAAAGATGCAGAAAAAAGTGAAAAATAACTCAATTTTTACTTTTAGAAACAAAAATACGTTACATTTTGATTAATTTAATTTAATTATACCTTACTATAGGCAAAAAAATTACGCTATTATACAAAATTACTATATTAAAATAGTTACATTTTATTATAATTATTATAGTTATTATAGTTATTATAGTTATTATAGTTATTATAGTTGTTATAATAGTTATTAAATTTTAAAAGTTATTTGTAAATAACTATAACTGATTTGCAACAGTTTTGTACTACAAATAACTTTTAAAATATAATAACTATTATTACAACTATAATAACTATAATAATTATAATAGACAGTCTTATTCTAAATCTTAAAATAAAAGTTCAAAAAGTTGAATCATCTCATAAACTAGTGTCGTTAATTAAAATTAATTAATTTAGCCATAATTCAACAGAAATTTATGAGTTAATTAAGTTTTATTTTTTTTTGATTTTCAAATATCACTTTTTCACATTTTCTATCACTTTTCCACATCAACTTCCACATTTGATGCATTTGGTCATCCAGAATTCTATCTAATATTGTTACAATACAATGTTACAATTCAATCTAGAATATATTTATTTCAAAATATCTATCCTTAATTAAATTAATTTAATCCAAACCACAAACTATCTAACTTATCATCATTTAACAAATCAACATCCAACAGAAAAACATAAATCAAAATGCAAAAAGAAAATGATGGACTCTTTGTTTTGAATTCTGTGTCTTGCTTGTAAGATGGATTACTCTTAACATGAATTTGATGTAATTCTCTATCCGTTCGATTTCATGTTTCGTTGTTGATCGATTATATCTGAACTTTTCTACATAAGAAAAGACGTAGGATAATTATGATAAATAATGACATGTTGATTGATTGAGTAATAGATTTTGTGGTTTTCTAGTTTATAATAAAATTTATTACAAAGTTTTGGTTTTTGCTCTTCTGTAAAGATCCACCAGACATAAAACATTGCAAAGGGATTTATAAATTCTCTTTTTGATAAAGATTGAAATTAATGTTGCTTGACAATATGAAAACCTTAGCCTTGAAAGCTCTCTTAAAATTACAATACCACCATTCCTAAAGTAAATGCTTGCCAAATTGCATTTGGTATTCTTTCGTTCTGAATTTAGATTTTATTTAATTTTTTTATCAGCGTATTTAAAAATTCAAATAAAATAATTAAATTTTCATACAAAATAAGTTTAGTTTTTCTTCATGTAATAACTACTAATTCAATCATTCTGATATAAAACCACAACTTACAAACTTTGTAGAAATTTAGGATTTTCGAAAGATGTAATCGATTACAATGAATCAATTTCATAAGAAAATCGGATAATAAACTTTTAAATTTGTCAATATGTCAATATTAAATAAATTGTGTTATAAATAGATCGAAACAAACAAGAAAGGAAACATGCCCTAAAAAATTTTCTTTGTTTTTGGGGTTGATGTAATAATACATACATTTTCTTTGTTTGATTTTTGTTGTTTTTGTAAGATTTAAAGTTTTCAGGTTTTGCTTTTGTTTTTCTTTCGAAGAAGAATGAAATGATTAATTTAATTTGTTTTCCTTTGAGCTTTGATATTCTGTGTTGATAGTAATTGCGGTCTGAAGTTTTTTTTTATTATTTTGTTTGAATGACAGAGATGAATTGGTTTTATTGGTTTTATTGGTTTTATTGGTTTTATTGGATTTATTTATTTTTAAATTTTTAGATTTGCGTTTTGTGCAAGTTCATCATAAAGAAAGAATTGAAACTAAAAGAATGGAGCGGATTGAAGAGATTATCATATAAATGATTTATATGGACACATATTTTATTTTATAAATTAGCTTAGAACTAATTCTTTAAGTAACAGTAAATACTAAGAAAAGTAGATTGTTAATATAAATGAGTCGATCAATCTTAAAAGCTTGGTTGCCAACAATTTATTCGAAAATTATATATCTGTGTATCATTTTTACTTTCCTTTTAATTAAAACATTATCAGTCAAACTAGATTGGTGTGTTAAGTTCACTAAAAGCCATATTTAGGAAATCTGCATTGTCTCGTTGAAGTCTGTACAAGAGCGATGTTATTATCGGTCCTTTTACAATTCTTGCTCTAAATTTTAGCATAAAAACCAAACCCATTTTATCAAAGTATGGAATGTTAAAACGTTTACGGTAGTTAGTATGTGTACTGAATTTCTATAATATGAATAGAAATAGTATATAAGAGATCCTTTTTTTATGGAAAAAAAAAATTTCTTATTTAACTGTAAGTGAATTGAGAACATGTGATGAAAATTCTGGGCGGCGTAAAGCGACACCAATGTGTATAAAAAATAGACACATAGGTAGAAATTCTCGTAAATTATCGATCAATCTGTTTGATCGGGCATTATGTAACGTTTTATCAAATTGTTGTCAGTAGTGCCACAGTTACATTGTTTAACTAATCAACTGTAAAATTATTTTATCTTTTAAACTAATTAACTACCGTTTTTTTTAAGAATCGGGCAGAAAACGTTGTTTTTGGAAATATTTTTGACTCGATATTGTGATTTTGGTATCAATCGATCGGGCTTGGCCATCTCCTGAAAACTTTATAAGATTGGGGTGGTAGGACCCATCCCCACCCCTATACACCCTCTTTAAGTTTTAGCATATAAAAATCTATATAAAATAAATGGGAAGAGATAAAAAAAATTTAATGGCACCATTACCTTTTATTCAAACCGGCGCAACTTTTGAGTCCAAAATTTGACTTGCACCCCCACCCCGACCAACACTGTGGGTGGGGTTGACACATTAAATGAGTAAAATAGGTCATGTGAGGTATTGTTAGAATCAGGATTGCATAACAAATACACTCCTCCATATAACCCCCGATCGGTGACATAACCATTTTTTACTCCCTTATCGTAAAAAAAATATTTTTTTTGCATATCATTTTTGGTGTCGATTTCAATATAATCGAGATTGCTGAGTTCAATGATGATGATAAAAATGGGGGCCGAACTCGAGGTAGTCCAAAAAGGGGTGGAGATTGGGGGGTCGGTTATAAATTATATAGAAATTATCGTCATAATAAAAACTGGGGTCGGACTGAGGGTAGTTCACCCGTTTTGGGGTGACACCCGACCGTAAAAAAACTTAAACAAACCATCACAATGGTTTTCAACGTTTCAATCGTTTTCAACGATAATTCACTTTGAAACCATTTTAACCAGGTTATCCATTTAATTTTGATTTATAAGTTGTGATAACTTATAATGTGTCCTATAAATGTGTTTTATTGGTTCAAAAAGGATCTATTCTACTTTTTAAAATTTTTGAGTTATTACGTAAAATAAAATTTCAACAATATGTGTGTATTTCTTTTTTTTTAATCGAATCAACATGTTGAGCATTGAATACCATCACCACAATTACTCAATAGCTTTGAATATTCCTATAGATACCATATTATCCGTTTTCTTTTTCGGTACATTACTTAGTATGCAAGAATGATTCTTTAACGACCAGGTCTGAAAACACATATGCTGAATAATGTAAAGGAAAAGTGGTCTCCGTCGATAATGTGGCACCCTGTGCCGATAGGGTGGCACCCTTGAGTTCTGTTCTATTCCAAAATTATGTCTCTATTCCAAAATTATTTCTAAAATATCAGCTTCAACTTACTACCTAATATGTTTTACATTTCAAACAAATTAATTGCAAACACCTAAGGAAACTAATAAACAATCAAATCACCATGTTTGTAAATAATCTCAAATTAATTTTTTTTTCCCTTATCTTGAAACTCGTAAATTGGAATGGATCGTTTTCGAATGGACATGTAAATAATTACTGTGGAATAAAATGGTAGTTATGCAATTACTATAGTTTTGCAAATTTTTATAGGTAGATACATACTCATTCTGTTTGTTTTCAGTTTTATAATATTAATGATAAAATTTAATAAGACAAAAATATTTAATAACTGCAATATTGCAATAAAGAAATCATTTGTCAAATACATAATAAGTGTATTGCTTTGGCAAAATAAAAAAAATTGAATTTTTGTTAATCAAACCCATTTTTTAATTGTGATACATAAGAAGATATGGGACTAATTGGACAAAATCTGGGATTAATTTCCATTTAGTCGATTATATGATGAAGATGATTCCGGATCTTGGACATCTGTCCAATATGACGAATTTAAAAGGATTGATTGTACACATTGTACAAAACCTGGGCATCATTAGATTTTTGTCCGTTGTCAGGAGTAAAACGTACCTCTAATAATTTCGAATTGCAATTGGATTTTATCTGCGATATTCGTCTTACTGATTGTAAATGGTAACATTTTGAACATTTTACATAGAAGGTTTTATAAGATTTATTTCGTTTACGCTCTTGACTATATTATAAGAATATATTATTAGAAAAAACGAAATTTCTAAACGAACTTTAGGTTTTTGGGCATATTATCATTATTGAGGATGAAGACTGACTTTAGTTTTTTTCAATTCGTTTTAATTGTAAGTTAAAATTACATAATGCCAATTTTCAGGAACTTTACATTTATGTATTTTAATTTTATTGAAAAACGATTTCGCAATTTTTAGAATAACCCAATTTTAAAAAGTGGAAATCTTTGGAAACAAGGTTCACAAAACGATAGGAGACGCAGTCTTGCTATTAATAGATAATAAAAAACAGAAGTGGGAACATCTTTTATTCAGATTATTGCATATAACTTTGTTTTTATCTAAAGAAAACCTAGCATTTCGTGGATATGATGAAGGAAAAAGCCTTTAGATAAAGGCAATTTCTTAGAACTAATCAAACTACTGTCAAAGTATGATGTAGTATTAAAAGAACACATCTTGAATTAAATATTAAAAAAAATATAAATATTTTGGAATTATGTTTGATAGCACACCTGACATTTCACATATTGATCAAATGTCAGAAGTGATTCGTTATGTGAAAATTGATGATAGAAAAGTGGAAATCAAAGAAGTATTCCTTGGACTTTTTCCTTTACATGGAAAAAAAGCCGCTGCTTTAAGCGATGAAATTCTTAAAAATCTTGAAAATGACGGTTTAGATTTTATGAATTGTCGTTCCCATGGTTATGATAATGCAAATGTTATGAGTGGTATACATGGAGGAGTGCAGGCTATTATTAAAGCAAAAAACAACAAAGCAATATTTGTTGGTGTATAGATCATTCAATTAATTTATGTGACCAACACTCATTTGCACAAAATGCAGCTTTTGTAACATTTTTCGGAACATTGGAATTTTTACATTTTTTCTGCTTCGACTAGCTCCTGGGAAGTGCTTGTTAAATTCAGAAAAACAACTTTTAAAAGACTCTCAACAACGCGTTAGGATGCTCATTATGCTTCAGTTAGAGTATTGGATGAAAATTTTAATGGGATTGTGGCTGCAATTGAGAAATTAAGTGATCAACCAGAAAATGTAGACACTAGAGGCGCTGCACAGAACCTTATGCGTGGTGATTGTGTATGATTAAACATTTCCTTGCTATCTTTTGTTTTGGAATGATGTTTAAGGCGAATAAATTGTGCTTGGATTGTATTGCAAAGCACAAGCTTGAATATTGATCAATTAGTTATAAAAATACAGTCACTTTGTCTTTATATTGAAGAAATGCCTAGTCATATTGTAGATGAGGCAATAGATTTTGCTGTGAAAAAATCGGAGTACTACGACGATTCAATGTTGAACTCCGAACAAGATTAAAGTCAGTCCAAGATGTAGCTTCATTGTTTGAGGTTGTGCTGACAAACACTGGGCTTTTGGCGAACAGTGAAGAGTTGGAGTTATCTGAATCAAAATCTACCGGTTTTTATGATGAGGTATCAGAAACAGAACTCGTCATAGAGAAACTAAGGTTGAGAAGGTATTTAAAAGCTGCCAATGTAACAGTTTCTAACTGGGTGTGCCTAGACTTTTTGAAATTCATCGTGGAATGGGATTTTACAGAATCTCTTCCAAGTCTTATGGTCGCACTAAAGTTATTTATGACTATTTGCGTATCAGTGGCTTCGAGTGAGAGGAGTTTCAGCAAATTAAAATTAATTAAAAATTAACTGCTGGCAACAATGACCAAAACGAGGCTTAACAATCTTGGCATATTAACAATAGAACTTGAGGCAACACAAAATATAAATTTTGAAAATGTGATTTCTAAGTTTGCAGCTGTTAAAGCTAGAAAGAAGAGATTTAAATAAGGTGACCAGACGTCCCGCTTTTGGCAGGACAGTCCCGATTTTTAACAATTTGTCCCACGTCCCGCTTCATTTTAAAAATGTTCCGATTTAAAAAAAAAAACAGAATTTCGTTATTTAAATGAAAAAAGAATTTCGTTACTCAAAATTAAATTTAGGCAATTTATTTATGCTAAATAAAACATTTTCTTTAGTTTAAATATAAATAAATAAATTCGAATTATATGACAATCAATATTGTAGTAAACACTAAACATAAACTGAGTTCCACTTTGCTATTGAAATTGTAATTAAGATTATATAATATAAACTTATTTATACATTTTAATTATTTATATAAAATTTAAAAATAAAATAAAACGTCAAAGTTTAGTTGTTTTAACTTGAGTTTTACGTTCATACGTAAAGTTTTTAATTTTATTGATTTGTAAATTTTTTTATTTTTGATCTACGGGAGTGACAAGCCCAGCGTACTTCAGTACAAGATAACAAATCATTAGTTCAAGATAACAAATCTTCCTCGACCGAATTTTTCGAGCAGAAACTCTACTTGAGACTTTAAAAGCCATTTTATGCGTGAAAAATAATTTAACAAATTCTTGTGGAATATTTCATGACCTTTTCAACAACAATAGTAGCCCCCTAAAAAAATTTACGCAAAAAAGAAATATTCCGAAGAATGAAATAATACTATACATAATTTTTTTTATTTATTATATTTGTACGTTGCACTTTTCTTGTATTTAAAAAACATATATTACAATATTGGGGATTTTTTGAGATCAATTTAACTCAAGTAAGTAAAGAAGTAATTAAAATGTTTTCAATTCAAAGGTATGGTTGGAAGTTTCTCAGAAAAAAGTTCGCATTTTTCGTGTTTCGGATGAATTCGAACCTTCCTCCTCAGTGCCTGGTTCGAATCCTTAGGCCGACACGCTATCGATTACGCCGTTGAGGTGATGATAGTTTCGAAGTTGAAACTTCTGCATCACTTATTTAATTTACTTAAGTTGAATTTTAAGTTGACTCCATATTATGGAAATGTTTTACATATTACAATACAATTTTTCCGTTCTATGAAAATTTTTGTTGCTTTATATTGACCCCCCCCCCCCACGTTTATTGGCTTTTTATTAATATTGACAGTTTTCATTCTTGGGGTGACACCACAATATCCGCCCCGGGTGCCACCCATGCTAGCTACGCCACTGGGTTTGGGAGTCGGTTATAAAAAATATTGAAATTATCGTCATCATTATCAATTTTAACATAATCGAGGATGCTGCGTTTAATTATGATAATAAAAATTGGGGATGGACTCAGGGTAGTCCAATAATACGGGGTTGGGGGGTCAGTTACACAAAGTATCGAAAATATTGTCATTATTATTGATTTTTACATAATCGAGGATGCTGAATTCAATGGTGATAGTAAAATTGTTGACCGGACTTAGGGTAGTTCCATAAGGGGTGAGGGTTGGGGGTCTGGTCATGAATAGTATCAGAATTATCATCGTTATTTCGATTTTGACATAATCAAAGATGCTGAGTTCAATGGTGATGATAAAAATGGTGACCGGTTTCAGGGTAGTTCTGGTCATGAATAGTATAAAAATTGTCGTCATTAGTGTTGATTTCAACATACTTGAGGACGCTAAATCCAACAGTGATGTTTAAATTGGGAACAAAAATATAAGGTTGTCACTAAAAGGTTTGAGTTGGGGGCTGAAAGCCAAAAATGCTCACATATATATTATGAGTATTGATTTTGGATAAATCAAGGGCACTAAATTCAATAATGATGCTCAAATTAGTATTTGGGCTCTAGAGAAGAAACTAGAACATACGGGTTTGGGTCTAAAATTGGAGTAATGTTCAAATATACATAATAAATATTGGTTTTTCTATGAATCGAGAATGCTGAATCCAATGGCGATGTTGAAATGCAGAACCACGTTATAAAAAATTTGTACTAGGTTTGAAAATAAAAAATGTATACTATTGTTTAAAGAAGAAGTTCAACTATCTATACAAGAAAACGATGAGCACTCAAATTGATACAGTCTTATTTTGGTGGCATTTGTTTGTATGTTTCAATAATAAAAATATAAGAAATATAAAGAATTTGCTACTTTAGTTTATTATTTTTCTTATTTAATAATTTTAAAATATTTTTCTGCCATGTTTCGACGATACATCAATTTGACGATATAATTCAACTAACATTTAAAAATAACCCACTTTTAAGAGGCTCCTTTGCTAAGTAACTCTAGCCTTGGTGTATAATGTATATTAGTGTATATTAATGTATATAATTAATTAATAATGTATATTATATAACATTTTTTTATTATCCACCCCATCCGCCATCTTCTGATTTTGCTCCTATGGTTGCTTGATTGCATATTCCAAGACCACCATTGGATTCAGTATCCTTGATTCATAGAAAAACCAATATTTATTATGTATATTTGAACATTTTCCTAATTTTAGACCCAAACTCTTATCCTCAAGTTTCTCGCTTGGACCTCAAATACTAATTTCAGCATTGCATTCAGTGCCCTCAATTTATCATTTTCGGCTTTCAGCCCAAACTCCCACCCTTTAGTGACACCCTTATATTTTTGATCCCAATTTAAACATCACTGTTGGATTCAGCGTCCTCAAGTATGTTGAAATCAATAACAATGACGATAATTTTGATACTATTCATGACTCAACCTTACTCATTTAATGTGTCAACCCCACCCACGGTGTTTGTTGGGTAGGGGTGCAAACCAACTTTTGGACTCAAAAGTTGCGCCGGTTTGAATGAAAGATAATGGTGCCATTAAATTTTTTTTATCTCTTCCCATTTGTTTTATATAGATTCTTATATGCTAAAACTTAAAGAGTGTGTATAGGGGTGGGGATGGGTCCTACCACCCCAATCTCATAAAGTTTTTGGGAGACGGCCAAGTTCGACCGATTGATACCAAATTTATAAAAAAAAAATTGAAAATTTTCGCGACTGCCCGATTCTTAAAAAAAAACGATAGTTAAGTTTTCGTGGCATTTTATTAAGTTTTGTCTGATAAGATTTTCAGCTAGCAACAATTTTTAAAAAACATATAAATAAATTACAAATTTCAAGATTTTGATGTATTGAAACGGCTGCGAAGAAAGCGAAACCGTTGTTTTACCATACTGGTTATTGACAAAAAAAATTGAATCGATTATGACTGAACAAGAATGTAATAGTACATTATATACCGAGGTGAAAAAGTAAATTTTCTACATTGAGGTGAATATTTATTCGCGAGAAACAAAGTTTCGAGCGAATTAAGCACCGAAATGGAGAAAATTTTCTTCACCGAGGTTTAAATACTATTTTTTTTACTACTTGATATAAAAAATGCACTAAAACTCTTAATTATTCACAAAATAGAATGTCAATCAACCTTCACGTGAACAGTATTTACCCGGGTAGACATCACGGTTTTTGTAATTCAATAACTCTATGAGTTTTTAACCAATCATCATGCCTGTTCAGTTATGTGACTAATTTTTAAATTGATTTCGTAAAATCTGAGAAAAAAATGTTTTGAACTTCCTTTTAACACTTATTTGGACTTTTATGGTTTTTTTTACGCAAGAAAACAATATCTACCCGGGTAGATATTTTTTCCTTGGGTTTTATATGAACATTTTTACTGGTCAATGTGAAAAACAAGTAACTTTATTTTTAAATATATGCTTTTATTGTATGCTTACACAAAAGCAAAATGATATTATGATATTAATACACGTTTGATATTATTACACGTTTGTTGATATTATGTAGGTTGATATTACGTAAGAAAACAATATCTACCCGGGTAGATACTTTTTTTCCTTTGGTCTTATATGAAAATTTTTACAGGTCAATGTGAAAAACGCATAGATAAATGATGAATGGGATAATAGATAAATTCATAGTTACCGTTTGAAAATTACTATTGCATACGTGTTGCCAGCTAAGTCCCATCATTTTTAATTAGTGTGTTCATCATGATTGCCATCCGTGTTTGATCAGCTATGTTTCTTTTTATAGTATTTGTGCGGCTTCCATTTCGTAATTTTTAGCTTTAAATCGATATAATCGATATTATCAACTATCATCACTTATTTTTAGGAGTATATTTTACATACAATTGCAAACCAACAACATATTTGGTGTAGATGAGAAAATTTGTAACATCATGACGTTGTAACATAAGTTAGGATTAACTAAAGATAAAACACATGATAAAGTCGGTGTTAATGAACTATCTTGTGGTGATTACTATAAAAATATTATATGGGCAGACGCGTAGGTGTTTGAAGAAACGCTTTAAGGAACATTCTGGATACATTAAAACAAACCAACCAAATAAAGCCCCAATAGCAAAACATGTTTTGGAAAATAAAATAATTATTTAAATTTTTCAATAGATAATATGAGGTTAAAGAAAGAAGTGCACGACAGCAATAAGTTGGATGCTTTTGAATCCCTTTACATTCATAAGGGCATAAACGCAATTAATATCGACAAAGGCAACATAAATTCAAATTTATTTAATTTATTTACCAAACCACTTTTAAACCTTTGTTGATGATGGATTGCAAATAACCCGAAATATATTCAATTATATAAAATAAAAAATAATTAGAAAATAAAAAATAAAGAAATTTTATTTTTTAAGAGTGGATTCAATAAAGTGTTTCGGAAATTTAAAATTTATAACATCATGTGCAAAATTACAATATGTATAATTTCGTCATATAAATGTTATTGTTTGTCAGATTATACATTAATTTTTCAATTTCATAAAATTATGTTCAACGAAAAAAACATCAAAGCAAACTACGCGCATAAACCGATATTTAAAAAAAACAATTAAAATAATTATCACCAATACCCAATGAAAAAATAAAACACGACTGCAAAACTTTAACATTAATATATGGAGGGGCTGAAATCTCACAGCTCTGAGATATCAAGACTTCGGTCTGGGCTAAGGATTTATTTATAGTTTTCGGCAAAACACTTTTATGAGGACATGGTTTTTAGTTTTGGGCAGCGATGTATATCAAACATAACTCTTTGTTAAAGTAAAAGTATTGTTTATCTCTGTTTAAAAATTTATTACAAAACTAACACGAAACATCAATACGTTGCCGGAAAATTATAATCAAAATTCCAAAAATAATGTTAAATTAAATAAAATCAAACATTTTCAAAATTCCAAAAATTAGAATAAAATCAAATATTTAAATTTTTTCTAAATTCCAATAATATTTCAAAAATTCTTAAAAATTCTTAAAAATTCAAACTTTTTCCAAAATTCTAAAAATATTGCAAAAATTATAACAAAATCAAAAATTGAAAATTTTTTCAAAATTTCAAGAATTATAATAAAATCAAAAATTAAAAATTCTAAAAATATTCCAAAAATTCTTACAAAATCAAAAATTAAAACTTTTGCCGAAATTCTAAAAATATTGCAAAAATTATTCCAAATTCAAAAATACAAACTTTTTCAAAATTCCAAAAATATTTCAAAAACTATAACAAATTCAAAAATTTCTATGTCCAATTTCATTTTAAATTACATTTACGTCATAAAAACAGCTACATTTTTTTTCCAAAAAATTGGCTAAAAAAATAAATGAAATCATTTTTTGACACACTTGACATTATTTTTTGACAAACTTATAATGCCATAATTCTCTATAATAATAATTAAATATCATGTCATACGAACTATTAATTTTATTTTTTTCTAAAAAAATTGGGTAAAAATTAAATAAAAACCTTTGACACACTTGACAACATTTTTGACAAACTTATAATGCCATAATTCTCAATAATAATAATAAAATTTCATATCAAACAAACAATTTTATTTTTTTCCAAAAAATTGGGTAAAAAAATAAATAAAAATCTTTTGACATCCTTGACAACATTTTTTTGACAAACTTATAGTGCCATAATTCTCAATAATAATAATAAAACTTCATTTCAAACAAACAATTAATTTTATTTTTTTTCCAAAAAAATTGGGTAAAAAAATAAATAAAAATCTTTCTTTTGACACACTTGACAACATTTTTTTGACAAACTTATAATGCAATAATCTAGTTTTTGATCACACATACCAATCCCGACCATCAAGATTTCTCCAAATTTGATGTTCCTACTCGTAATCACTTAAAATGAACGTTTTTTAAGCCAAAAATATGAAAATTTGCTATTTTTGACACACATAATGATTTTTTTGACACACTTCCGATACAGTTATCGAACACAGCGTCCTGTCGGGCCTGTCCCTTGAGTATACCTATTTTTAGAAAACAAATTTTTGAAATCCCTCCTGCGGTTTTCACTGCAGCGTAGGTAATGACGGCCGGACGGCCGGCAGACAGACGTACATTTTTTTTTCTTTTTTAGAATCAGGAGGTCCTAAAACGTCGAGAAATGCCAAAAAAAGTGGGGGTAAGAATTTCACTTTTGGCTCATGAATGTAATACTTAGGTCTTTCAGACCGAAGTAAAACAACGTTTTAAATACAAATACGGCACCATTTATTGGCTAGCCCAAATTTATGAGGCGTATATCACACTATCAGATGTATTGGTCAATAAAAAAAAAATGATATGAAATTGGAGAGTGTAAACACAGATA
>CAVNZG010001105.1:0-32440 GCA_963693315.1 Diogma glabrata
ACATTCTCTATAATAATAATAAAATATCATGTCAAACAAACTAATAATTTTATTTTTTTCCAAAAAATTGGGTAAAAAATAAATAAAAACCTTTCTTTTGACACACTTGACAACATTTTTTGACAAACTTATAATGCAATAATTCTCAATAATAATAATAAAATTTCATTTCAAACAAACAATTTTATTTTTTTCCAAAAAATTGGGTAAAAAACTAAATAAAAATCTTTTGACACACTTGACAACATTTTTTTGACCAACTTATAATGCCATAATTCTCAATAATAATAATAAAACTTCATTTCCAACAAACAATTAATTTTATTTCTTTTTTCCAAAAAATTTGGTAAAAAATAAATAAAAATCTTTCTTTTGGCACACTTGACAACATTTTTTTTGACAAACTTATAATGCAATAATCTAGTTTTTGATCTCACATACCAATCCCGAAATTTCTCCAAATTTAATGTTCCTACACGTAATCACTTAAAATGAACGTTTTGTAAGCCAAAAATATGAAAATTTGCTATTTTTGACACACATAATGATTTTTTTGACACACTTCCAGTACAGTTATCGAATATAGCGTCCTTTCGGATCTGTCCCTTGTGAATATCTATTTGAAAAAAAAAAACTGTTTTAACATTTTATAAATTGCTAATTTTATTTATCTTTTTTGGAAATAATGTGATAAATTTTATCATCTTATATATTAATACGCTAACTTTGTACTTTGTACAGCCTAAAGCTTTTTTATTTGAATTTTCACTTATTTCAAATTTTTACTGCTAACTTATATTAGTGTAACCTAGAACTAAGAGATTTTTGGGATTTTTCGGATCATAAATAAAAAAGTTATAGACGAATTATAATGTTTTTTAATTCAACTGCCTCCCCTCAAATCAAATCAAATGTATCAAATGGAACCGTCCAAATCTTTTCTTTGTTTATAGTATTTTATATTTTCTTTTCAGTTTACTCATTGATCTAGGAGAGTATGGACGTTATTTTTCTTTGTTGTTTTATATTATATATTGATACGTTGAATATTTAGCTAGATATATATTGTTTGTGAATGAAAGAGGATAAAAAATTGATTATTGATTGTTGTATTGTATTATTAATGTGTGTGTTTGGTATGATAGTTTGAGATCGTAAATTTGATTGCTAGAATTTTTAATATATATTGTTTGTGAATGAAAGAGAATAAAATCTTAATTAATTTCAAATTTTCAGTGCTAATTGATATTACTGTAACTTAGGTTTTAAAGATTTTTGGACTTTTCGGATCATAAATAAAAAAGTTATTATATACGAAAAACTTTTTATATACATATGCATTATAAGTTTACATACATACAAAAACGAAATGAAATTTAAAACTTAAAACTTTATTTTATTTTTTTATACTAGGAGGTCCCGGCGTGCTTCGCAATGCTTATAAATAAAGTTTTTGAGTAGACATTTTGTTGACGTAGAAGCAATGATTTCAAAAAGTGGTAATGAGAAATGCTAGCATATAATTTTTAATTTTTCTTTTTAAATATATGAATGAAAAATAATCAGAGCTCTAGCTGATCGGATATATGAAAAATTAGCGATCAAATAAGTTTTCAAGTAAGCTTATTTGATCTCTAACTTATTTGATCGCTATATGTCATATATCCGAACTGATCAGCTAGAGTTCTGATTATTTTTCATTCATATATTTAAAAAGAAAATTAAAAAATTATATGCTAGCATTTCTCATTACCACTTTTTGAAATCGTTGCTTCTACGTCAACAAAATGTCTACTCAAAAACTTTATTTATAAGGGTAGCGAACCACGCCGGGCCCTCCTACTCTTCATTATTATATATTTCAAAAAATTTTGTTTGCCTTGTTTCATGTCGGTTTACCAGTTACCGATATATAAATTTATTTTTCATAATATTAAAAAAATTATGGAAAACTATTATTATTTTCTATATTTAAGTCAAATATTTAAATTTCTTGATCGCTGATTTTTTTTATTGAAATTACATCATTAACAAAATGGCCAAAAAATGAATCAGAGGATCCCAGTCATAAAAGTCATAGATCAAATATTTTTGGATTAATATCCGAAAGATGGGATAATTTTATGCCAACAGTTTCCAATAACTGGCAAATTTGAGGCAAAGCGTTCCGTTACGAAAGTGGTTTAGTGACGATTAAATTATCGTCAATGAAAAAGTGGAAGAAAACTTAGTATATCAGAATTTAAAAAGTTAATCACTGTCAAAAGTATTGTTAGAAATTGAACAAGTGCAACGTTTTCTCGCTTTCGCTCAGCTAATTTCTGCTTTTTCATTTTCAATAATTTGGTTTAAGATAGACTACCAATTTGACCGTCGCTTAAAACAACTAAATTAAACTTTTTCAATTATTTTTCCATTTTAAGAAAATAAAAAAAATATGTAGATGTTTCAGTCATTAAAATTACATATACAAGCGTAATCAAAACAATGGCAAGGGCAACAACAAAAACGAAAACATTGTAATTCTGAAATATGATTCCTAATTTGCCTAGACATTTAAGCAGAATTTTTAAATATTACTCATAATGTTGTAGTCAAATTATATTTTCAGTCTTGTTTTGTATACATACACTTCATTCAAGATCTTTTTTCACAAGATCTCAACAAATATTAACATTATTTTAATTCATGTTTGAACGTTAACTTTCTCTTATGACTTTTAAAAAGGTTGAGACTTGAGAGTGTACTAAATTTTTCATAAGTGATCATAAACAATAGTCAATCTCAGAGAGACAAATGCATTTTTTGTCTTCCTTCAACTAAAATGTTTCCATAGCCTAGAAGAAATTTTTATGGCTCACATTCATCTTTTAGCTCCTGTAATTTTTATGGGATTTTTACTTCATAACACAATGATTATGGAGCTTTTATTAAAATATTAATGAAAGATGTGGTTTACGTTTATATGAGTTATTTTTCTTGTATTTGGTCCTCTTCAGATCACATGGCCCACAATGTTTAACATCCATCACAAATTGTATTATTTACATATTTTCACCTAATAATCACTCATAATAATAGAAAAACAGTAAAATAGAGCAGACACATAAAGAACAAACAAGTAAATAAGATCACTTATATTTATATTTACATATCATTTCATTCTTGTCTTTCTATTTTTTGTAATCATTATTATAATTTAGTTTTCCTTTTCAAATTTCCCATCTTTTTACAATTTTCTTTGTTACGTTTTTCTTTTCTTTAATTTTAATAGAAAATAAATAAACGAAAAATTACAGGTGATGGTTCCCTACAAAAAACTTTTTCTTCATAATATTTTTTTGTGTATTTTGTATTTTAGGATGATTTCCTTCCAATTTGATGTGTAATCTTATATTTCATTATTTTTTTTTTGGAAGAGGAAGGTTTTATGAAAATTTAATGATGGTAACTGTTTCATTATTTTCTATTAATTGATCATTTTCGTGAAACCTATTTTATAAAAAAAAAGTGTAATTAATTGATGAAGGTATAAAATCAATAGAAAATTGGGTGTTTTGTTGTTATTTTTTGTCTTCTGTTCTCGGATGTAAGGTTTCTGAAGTGCGAAGTTTGAACTTAACTGTTTATGAAAAATGAAGGCATTTGATTCGAGAAAAATATATATAATGAGGTGTTTCAATTATAACAGTTGAGAAAAAAGTAAGCAAGTTTTTCAAAATGTTGATATCATGCAGCGACTATAATTACAGTGTTGTAGTATTATTTAGAAACATATTTGGAACCTTGGAATGCATTAATCGGTATTAGTCACAAAGTTTTCAAAAACAATGAAAAAATAGATTTTGTGCTGTTTTCTTTATTATTGAGTACCAAGATTGTTCGAATAAAAAATATATGAAAATGCTTTATCTATATTATTGGGTCAATTGAAGTGTGTGTAATTAGACAATAATTTAGTTTGTTTAGCTTCTTTCATACAATTTCTTAATCTTTACATACATTGTGCGCTAAATAAAATAAATTTTGTTAAATTCCAGTCATAAAATCTTTCAGTAACTTAACTGTAAACCAAAAAAAAACTTGAAATTTTCTCAAAAATATGAATAAAATTACTTTGTTTATTGTTTATCTTTCTTTGTACATAAAATAATAGAAATTTTATTTCCAAAAGAATAATTTAAAAATAAAATATAATAAAAAAATTCAACAGAAAAAATGGAAGTTTTCATTGCCAACGGCGGTACCAAATTATTAATGGGGAAAAAAGATAAATAAAGAAGCTTCTTACGGTAAACATTTTATGTTTGTGATATGTTTGCATTCTTTTTGTTATATTATTCCGTTGGGGAGAAGAAAATGATGTTGCTCTTGCACAAAGTTAAAAATAAAATTGTATTTTCTGATATTGATTCGAAACTTAAATAATTTTGATAAAACATTAAAAATATGTTTAATGTTGAAATATTTTCTGTATGCTTTAAGTTTATGTATGCATGAGTAGATCGTAAACTAAATTCTTGTTGTGATTTCCTAATTAAGTAATAAAATTTGATATGGAATCACTGAAGCTTTTTTATCTCTTCATGTTGTTGTTGTTATAAAATTTGTTTACGAGAAAACATAGCTCCTTATAAAAAAACAAAATCGAAGTAAAATCAATAAAAACAAAAAGTTCATTTTAACTTAATCAACTCTGATCACAGATGTTGACAATTGAAAATTAAATAATAAAGTTTTTGTTACTTTACTCCTTTGAAAATTTTTCCTTATTGCTGTTATAAAATAAATATTGAAAGAAAACGAACGGAAAATAGCTTAGCAATAATAATCTTAAATTTTTTATTTCCTTTCAGTATTTGTTTGTTTTTTTCTTTAAATTGTGAAAATGTCAGTTGGTTAAAAAAAGAGGTATTATAAATGATCAAACGAATTATTTAGTATCGGATAAAATTTTGATGGTTTAAAAGATTAAGAAAACAAGTTTTCAGAACAAAAAAATTGCTCATTAGTTGAAAAATGGTTCGAAAAACTGATCGATTTTCTTTTGTATTTAGGATAGGTTCGTTTGATCGATTTTGTATATAATATAAAAATTACTTTATCCATTTTGTGGTGTTTTTTCATTCACTAAAGAGAACTTGCTATCATTTATCAGTTTTAGTAAGTCATGGTTTATATCAACTTAGAATGAGATGCACAAAAAATTACACGGTTCGTATTGTACCTGTCTACGCCAATCTCACCACGGATGGTCACATTTCCAAACCAACCTGACCTGTTGGAGTCCCTACATTCTATTATAACCAGATTTTCTATGAGTTGACTAGTTTCACGCTTTACAAAGTTCAGTGAATTGAAAAAAATGTTCAATTTGTAACAGTAATTCTGTTGAATTGATCGTTGATTGAGTTTAGCATTGATTCGTTTTAAAACTTATTTAAGTATACAAGTCGTTATAGAAAATGCCTTCAAAATGAAAACATTACTGTAGAAATTAATAATTAAAAACAAAATTTTATATTGCCCAGTGTTATACCCGGGGTTATATTTTTATTTAAATGAAAAACTTAGTTTGAAACACTAGAAACACTGTTATACCTGGGGTTGTTTTTAATTAATGAAACACTTAAACTTTGTTTATAAAATATAACTGAACAAATTTTTATTTATTTAATTGAAGTTTTACATAGATTTTAGTTTCAAATGTGAATGTGTTTAGAAATAATTTACACTATTATTTTTAACTTATTATTATTATATTACACTGCTTTATACATTTTTATTTAATATAATTCAAGATTTAGATTACGTTTTCTAGAACTTTGATTTTTGAAGCTTAACTATTAATCTTTATAACTATTTCTTGAACACTGTGTTTTTACAACATATATTAAATCTGATATTTTGTGTGTAGAACTCAAACACTGGATTGCTTACTTAAACTATTAGACTTGAATTATTCAACTGTTAGACTGTTTGTCTTCACTCAATTACTTAAACTATTTTTTCTATTTTGCGTCTAAAATAAAGTGATTTCGATACCCAAATGCGTATCGAAATGGCCTTCATTACGATACGCAAAAGTTTTGTCTTTTAAGGTTGGTCGCATTGGTCATACAAACGTCAGTGAACATTAAAACGAATAATTATGTAAATAAAATTAATAAGAATATCTAATTTAGTGTTAAATATTTTAATTAATTAAAATAATTAGCAATAATAACAAAATTTCAAATTGACTATTTTTTAATAAAATACACATTTTTAAAAATTTCAAGACAAAAGTGCAAAATAGAAAAAATAGTATAAAAAACTCGTTTCATAAGACGTTTTATCGCACTTATCCTTTGGAAAACTCCCCGCTGCGCGGGTCGTTTTCTAAACAGATTGCGTGCGATAAAATCGTCGATTATGAAACTAGTTTCTTAATATACTACTATTGTTGAACTCTATCTTTAAAACTACATTTATTTTCTTAAAAACTAAGTCCTATATACTAAATTTTGATTTTATTACATTAAAAAAAACAACAAAAAACAAAATAGGAATAATTTTATTAAATTTTATGGGAAAAAGATTTGTCGGAGGATTGATTATACAAAAGAAATTATGCAATATTGTAACTTATTTCTAAGAAACAGAGAAACAGAAACAGAGAAGTGTGAAATTAGCATGAGTTATTTTTTGTTTGAGAAGGTTTATTTGGAAAACATGTTGATTCAATATTTTAAAATGATATTGAATTGAAAAGGATTGTCGGCAAAAAATAAAAAGACTTATTCTTAGTATGAACTTAAATTGTGATAACTTATATTATTTATTAGTTTTAGCCTTTATAAAACTATCGGCTAGAGGTTAAAAGAAAATTTCAGTTTTGAAAATGTGTTTAGAGAAAATTTATTGGTATGTGAAACTAATACTGCGATTTTAGAAAGATTTAGAGTTTGTATTTCTAGGAAATAGTGATCGAAAATTGGTAATGAGAAATACGGCACAACACCAGCTCTATTCATAACCACGTTTTTCCATTCATTTACCCCACACATCAAACTTTATTCTAAGCCACTTAGAAACCATCTAACAGCTGGATTGCCCCCACGTCTCTATTTTAATTTCTTATTTATAATCTGTCAAGACGATTAGGCCAAACTTGTTTGGCCTTGATTTTACAAAGCTTGAAAACGCTTTTGCGTCTGACCGGGATTTGACTAACCAGGGTCTTCCTTAAAAGCAGCCTGGTTAGTCTGTCTAAGAACTAGCTTATATCCACACTTAGAATGAGACAGTGTTCTTAGTCAGTAAACTAAATAAAATAGTAGCAGTATAATATTTCATCGCCTTCCTGCTTCTTGATTCAACTTAAAGAAGCTTTGAAATTTAGATCTCTACTTATTCTACTTAACCGTATTGATATTCAGAAAATCAGTTTTCAGGCAAAATTCGGTTTGTTATTTTTAAGGTTCGTTAGTGTTGTGAAGAATTCATTACTCGTGGGTACCTCTACTTGTATTACAAAATTTATTGAATGAAGATTGATTACATAATTTATTTGAAAAATGTATAAACCTAATTTAAGAAACCTAAATCTGAACCAGAGGCAAGCCATTTTCAAGTACGCTTTGTACTCAAAACTATTACTATAACTAGATTCAAATTTGCTGCTAGATAAAAAGTTCACTAATTTGATTAAGCGAGTTTTGCTAAATTTAGCATCAATTGGCACACAGTCTTAGTAATATATTTTAATACAAAACTTACAATAAAAATTGCGTGCTTCAGCTAAAATTGAATTTTGGTTTATAAATATTTTGTTGATTTTGCACATTTTTGCATGTATGAATATTATATAGTATAATCCCAATAAAATGCAAATAAAAAGCAAATAAAACGCAAATTAGATGCAAATAAAATGCAAAAAAATGCAATAAATGCAAACAAAATACAAATAATATGCAAATTAAATGCAAACAAAGTGCTAAAAAAATGCAAATAAAAAGCAAATTAAATGGAAATAAATTGAAAATAAAAGGCAAATAAATGCAGATAAAAAGCTAGAATGCAAAAAATACAAATAAAATACAAATAAAATGCAAGTAAAATGCAAATAATATTCAGAGTAAATACCAGAAAACGCAACTAAAATTAGTATAAAATACCAATAAAATGTAAATAAAATGCAACTAAAATGCCAATAAAGTGCAAATTAAGTGCAAATAAAATGCAAATAAAGTGGAAACTAAACTTAAATGAAATGAAAATAAAATGTGTTTACGCCGAAAGATTAAATTGAATTACTAAAAGATTACTAAAAATTACGTCAAAAATTACGTTAAACAAAATTACGTTTGTATACGTAGATCGTCATCAAAGAGACAAAATTGTATTATCTTAATGCTAGAAATAATACTAATGTTGTAAGATTAGTTTGAATTCTAAATTTTGTTCGTAGTATGTAATTATAATTGTTATCAAACCAAAAGATTAATATAAATGTATCCATCTATTTCGAGGGCTCTCTCCACTATTGCTCCTCTCGCTTTGCTAAATAAAATGATAGTATTTATGATTATTAAAAATAATAAACGTTAGATTTACAGCCACCGTTATAATATGTTAATTTAACTAACCTTCAATCATTGTTTATTTTCACTTACACGTCAGTCAGATTAGATATACATTTGGGTATATTCAGTTTAACGTTGTTCCATCAAAGTACTGAGTTGGTGGGACATGTATCGGAACGAGTTAGTTGTCATCGCAGAAATATTTTACTATTTAATAGAGAAAAATTTATTATTAATAAATATATTAATTTAATTTTCTAAGTTATTGTACGAGCTTAATTGCCAACATCGCTGTTCCTTCTGTCATTTAAACTAATTTAATAGACAATGTTTCATTGTTACTAGCACGTACCTGATACTGGAAAATTTCATTTCTTATGAAAAAAATCTAAATTGCTGCATGGAAGGATCAATTTTTTTATACGTAGTTTTTTTTTAATTTTTGATCTACGGGTGTGACAACCCGATGTTCCCAGTCCCTGCGATTGACATACAAGTTAATGTGAGATGTTACATACCATTAACAATAAGAGTGAGATATCACAAGCTAAGGTGATATATTAGCAGTGCTGGTGGATAAATTCTATTCAGTCAACGGTAGCCCCCTCAATCTTAGGAATATTTCTTGATGCCACGTTATTGCTTACACGAAGAATCGAGCCTTCATAAAACTATATGTTTGGGCTTTAATCATTGAGGAAGAAAGTGCGTCGCATGATCAAGGAATATGCCACTAGCTGGATTATTGCAACTACATTTTAGTTTTGTTCGAGTAAATTGTTAAAATATATTTGCTGTTAACCTTTTATTTTCTTTTTTTTTTTTTCTTTTCTATCATGAAATATTGGCCTTTGTCTTATTTCATATGTGATAGGATTTATTGTTAAGTAAGTCCTTCTATGAAAAAAAAATAAAAAAATAACAAAAAAAACAAATTTACGTCCATCTACACCTTAAAACGCATGTTGTTGTGGGACCTTGGTCTTAAAAGGTTTTTATGTGTTGTTTTGACACATATTGTAATTCTTACTACACAGCACATTTTATAAACAAAAAATAAACTGCAGAAAAATGCAAATAAAATGCAAAAAAGGCGTGAAAAAAAATATTTTAAAGGTGTATGTGTAATATATACGTTTTTGGTAATTTTATTTTAGAACAAAATAGAATATTTTTTGGCATTTGTTATGAAACAAACATTTTTAAACTACAGATTTGAGCCCGTTGGTTTTAAAATCATGATTCATTGATAAGCATTTATCCGAATTTTATATATAAAAACCTTAAAGGACATTAAACTTTTTCCAATCATAATTCATTAGTTATTTTTAATGTACCAGATAAAAATATATCTATATATTGTTGTGACACATATTGGAATTCATTTACCCAAACACTCCTCATTAAGAAAAACATATTTCGGGTTTACATAAGCTTTGATTATTAATCCTTTTAAAATAAATAATTCCAAAGAGAAAAACTTTTATAACTAACCAAGCCTCCAGCTACTACTAATAATTTTCATACAAAAAAATTGTAAGTTTATGAACCAACAAACGTTTATTTTTAAACTCGACATTTTTCTATGTGGATCACGTTCAAATTCATTAGCAGTCTTAAATTTTGCTCCGAAATACATAATACATTATGTCTTTGGGGGTTTTATCCATTTTAATTTTTTCATTTTAGTTTTAATTAAGAAATCTTTTAGTTTGTTGTTCGTTTAAAGAATGAATTTATACAAGTTGCCAGTAGTCGTTTACTGTTTTTAGTATGCTCGTATGTTCTCACCTAAAACGCTTATTATAATTATTTCGTTTTATGTTATAGTTTTTAGAAAACAAAAATGTATTCTGCTTGAATAAATATTTCCTTTGAAGTCGTAACAAGTATTTTGAGGAAATTATTTTTTTTTTATTATTTACAACTACAGAGCAATTTAAAGTTGATCAAAATAACGTGATAGATTATTTTAGAGAGTTTGGTAGGTAAGAGGCTAATCTTACAGCTGTAAAGGTAAGTGTAATCTTTATCACATAGGTTAAGTTACTTCTTTAATTTCCGCTAATGTTAAGCTGACTCAATTTTAGTTAACTCAAAGTTGCAAGGATAAAAAACAGCTCAAATGCATCAATTAAAGTAGCAAAAGACGTGGATTTCTTGAGCTGGGTAATTTACTCTATGCCGCAAGTCGTAGGAACCACAATATTTTGAAATTTGGTTGTCCTTATTGGAACCAATAATATTCATCAAAACCACTACATTAAATAAAAGGAATGCACTTTGAACTAAATGTATATTTCAAAAACAGTGAAGGCAATTCAGATGACTAAAGAAAATTTAGCTAAAGCGTTCTACTTGCAAAATTATTGTTCTACCTGCAAAATTCCTGCAAAACTATTCTCTTTCAAAAATCACACTAACAATAACCACTGTAGTCTATAAACGCTTATCCACTGTATAAAATCTGACGCTTAGCTTATAATCAAACATAATAAAAAAAAATTAAAGTAAAACTACACTACATATAGCTAATATAGAAGATAGATGATGACCAGTGACCACACTTTGTTAATGTTTCACAAAGAAGAAAACAATTTTTCCTTTATTTTGTTTTTGTGAAATCTGTTCCATCTTTCATTTATTACAGGAAAACTGAAAAGGTAAACTTGAAATTTAGTTGCAAATATAGATAAATTTTTTTTATTTTCTTTGATGTGGCTTACTTGGAATTAATTTTATGGATGCTCCATGGTAAATCGTTTTTGTGCTTATTAATTTTATTGAGCAAACTATTCATTTTCTTATGCATATTTTTTGTAATGAAACCTTTGAACAAGCAGCGCTGTAATGTGGAAAATCATCTCTAGATAAGAAAAGATGTTATAGTGAAATAGGTTTGAAGTCCAGAAAATGTTATGTAAGGGATGTAAAACTTTGTGGGACGCAAAACATTATTTCTAATTTGATGAATTGTTTTTGTATGAATTAACACCTCAAATAAGTCTACCGTTTTGCCTGATGCCTCCATTTAACCTCTATTTCATGACCAAACAACTTAATTTTAAGACGATATTCCCAAACCAAAAAACAAAATCAATTTTTCCACACAAAATAAAAAAAAACTTTCAAAGTAATAATCTTATTTGCATTATCTTTTAAATACAAAAAGCTTACAAAAATAAAAATTACAACAACTAAAACAATCGTTTGTCTCAGATTTTTATCATTTTGAAACAAAATACAAACAACTTTAACCAAATTTGTAACAAAGTTTTCACATAAATTTCAAAATATAGAAATGAATTAGTTTTTCCAAAATTTTCATGATTATTATTTTTATTTGTTCTTTTGCTATACGTTTCTGGTTTATGTGGAAAATGAGAGTTTTGTGAATGGTTTAAAGATTTTTTTTTAACTTTTGGCTTAAAACGAAACTTAGCAGAAATTCAAATAGAATTTATGAATAATAATTTTTTGAATACATATTGTTCTATGTTTTAGATTAGGAATAATTATTTTGTTTTTGAAATATGTTTTCTCATGTTTCAAGGAAAACACTGTTGTTGCCATAGGAGACATGACTTATTTAAATACTTCTGGAAATGTTAAATTAAAGATGATCTTATTAGACTAACATATGGTCTACAAAAAAAGAAAACAAGGTTATATTGATGGTAGTAAATAGAGCGGAAAAAACATCAATAATGTAAATTCATCAGTTTTTCAAAGATGTGTATACAAAAACATAAATTTAGCAGTTTCTTATTCGGGTTTAATACACAACGTAAAATTACAAAACCAAAAAATGATACGTTTTGTCTAGCAATTTGAATACTGTTATAGTAAAAACATACCATTTATCTATTCAAACTAAAATTTACAGTAAAACTACCAACTGACAGAAATGTATTTAAGCATGTCATTTTTAATTTTTTATTTCAATTTTAAAAATCAATTTATGTATTTGTTATTTTTCCGCTACCAATTGCGTCGCATAAGATATCATTTCTTCTTATTGGTTTGGTTTTTGTACATTGTGTATTAAACATATTCTAAAAACTTATGAATTTACATTATTGATGTTTTTTCGCTTATATCATTTCTTTTTGTTGGTCTATATAAAAAATATAACACCAATATCCAATCAATATCCGATTTTCAATCCATTACCAATCCATATTCAATTACTATCTTATCCATTTCCATTCCATATCCAATCCATATCCAATCCATATCCAATCCATATCCAATCCATATCCAATCCATATCCAATCCATATCCAATCCATATCCAATCCATATCCAATCCATATCCAATCCATATCCAATCCATATCAAATCCATATCCAATCCATATCCAATCCATATCCAATCCATATCCAATCCATATCCAATCCATATCCAATCCATATCCAATCCATATCCAATCCATATCCAATCCATATCCAATCCATATCCAATCCATATCCAATCCATATCCAATCCATATCCAATCCATATCCAATCCATATCCAATCCATATCCAATCCATATCCAATCCATATCCAATCCATATCCAATCCATATCCATTCCATATCCAATCCATATCCAATCCATATCCAATCCATATCCAATCCATATCCAATCCATATCCAATCCATATCCAATCCATATCCAATCCATATCCAATCCATATCCAATCCATATCCAATCCATATCCAATCCATATCCAATCCATATCCAATCCATATCCAATCCATATCCAATCCATATCCAATCCATATCCAATCCATATCCTATCCATATCCAATCCATATCCAATCCATATCCAATCCAGATCCAATCCATATTCAATCCATATCCAATCCATATCCCATCCATATCCAATCCATATCCAATCCATATCCAATCCATATCCAATCCATATCTAATCCATATCCAATCCATATCCAATCCATATCCAATCCATATCCAATCCTTATCCAATCAATATCCAATCCATATCCAATCCATATCCAATCCATATCCAATCCATATCCAATCCATATCCAATCCATATCCAATCCATATCCAATCCATATCCAATCCATATCCAATCCATATCCAATCCATATCCAATCCATATCCAATCCATATCCAATCCATATCCAATCCATATCCAATCCATATCCAATTCATATTCAATCTATATCCAATCCATATTCATACCCATTGAAGGCCAAGGTCCCACAACAACATACGTTCAACATCTTTGAACGTATGTTGTTGTGGGACCCTGGTCTTAAAAGGTTTTTGTGTGTTATTGTGACACATATTGTAATTCCTACTACACAACACATTTTATTAAAAAAAAAAAATACCCATATATATCCATATGACATATCAAGTTGAGATTCTTGTATCCTCCACTTGAAAAATTAAGCCATCAAAACCTATTGGGTTCGAATGACATCTTAGCCATAATGTTCAAAAACATTAGACTAAAGAGATTAAACTACCTCACTACTACACTCAACACATTTTGAAATACTTTTCAGAAACCAAACATCTGGCAAACGAACAGAATCTTAAAACCTCTAAAAAGACAACACCCAAAAGACAAAAAAATTTGAAGTCAACCTAAAAACAATCTTTATTTGCATGAAAAACAATTATTTTGCGTTTTCGAAATACAAACTAGCTGATTACAACAACTGTACAATTTTTCGGGGAAAAAGTTCTATTGTAGATTTTTATTTTCATATTATAGTGAATAATTTCAGAGCAAAAGCTACATAGTCACCACTGCACGAAAACAAACAACAAACATTTACTAATGTTCACCAACGTTTGCTAACAATCTATCTGACCTACCAAAAATTTACTAAAAACAAATGTTTGCTACATAGCATTTGTTGAAGTTCCAAAAATTTTACAATAAAAACTTTGACACCGGTTGTTTGCCAATCAAATGAATTATTAAAAACAATTACACAATTTTATAATATTTTAACAAAACCTATTTTTCTTTCAAAAGCATTTTTTTGAGTAATTTTTTTTTGTTAAATTAAAAAACTCGCAAATTTCTATCGAAATTTATGGTTTGCACAAATAAAACAGTATTAGACGTCAAACTAGGATATTGCAAATATGAAATCTTCAATCGCCATTTTATTTGAAATAATTACCAATATATATTTTGTTTTATCATTTTGATACAAACTAAAATAAAGTAGAGATAATTATTATAAATTTTATAACAATTACATAAATAATTCATAATTAACATTTTATCGTTCATATAATTTTTGATACAGCAATTCAAATAAAAAAATATAAAAAAAAATTAAATTGTGATGCATAAGATGTTTGCTATGTTAATGTTTGCTAACGTTAATTTAATAGGTTATTTTGTGACATCTCACAGTTGTGAGAAGTCACAAAATAAGAAGAATATATAGAATTGCGTTTAAGAGGTTTTAGTCTTAGCTAAAAGAAAATTTTTTGATATGACTATTTTTACATCTGTGATTGAATGTCAGAATCAGCGTGTTTGTTTAATTTAAATATATCTAAAATCAGAATTTTGAGGAAAACTTTTAAAATACAAAATGGAATATTTCAAAAACAAACATTTGTTTTGGCTTTAGTGACATTAGTATTTCAGGGTAATGATTTTATTGCAAAATGTATTTGCTACAAACTGATAGGCACGCCACCTGTATAACTTCCAAATTTTTGAGATAAAATAAGACTTTTAATATTTAAGAAACTATATTTTATATTATATTGTCTGTCTTCCGTTCTTTTTTCAGCTTTTTAGTTTTAAAACATCCCGGGAAAAAATAGAGAGATCTAAAAAGATCTTATCAGATCTCTTTTGATCAAATTAGATCTAATGAGATCTTTGTTTTGAGTCGAGAAAATGAGTGTTTGATCTTTTCAGATCTAAAGAGATCTCTTTAGATCAAGGTAGATCTTCAAAGATCAATGAAAAAAATAGCGTTCGATCTTTGAAGATCTACAAAGATCTGAAAAGATCTCTTCAAATCTTGATAGATCTTCAAAGATCAATGTAAAAATTTGCGTTTGATCTTTGATGATCTACCAAGATTTAAAAAGATCTCTTCAGATCTACAAAGGTCAAACCCTAGTTTTGATCTTTGATATTTGAAGATCTACCATGATTTACAGAGATCTCTTCAGATCTGCAAAAATGTGAAAATAGAAAAAAAAGTTTACAAAAATATTGTTCAGATCTAAAGAGATGTCTGCCTATTTTCTAACAACTTAACAGTATATTTATTTGCATGTGACGATTATATATCTTTGCATATTTAATTGAGTTATTTTCATAACTTGTTAGCATAATTGAGTTATCTTCCACCTTTTTGTACCTCTTTTGTTTTTTCTGAAGTCGGTTCTATTTTTTTTAAAGTTTATTTTTAATAAATGTGATCTTGTTACATCAAACAAGATCTTGATACATCGAAGCAGATCTAAATGTATCAAAGAAGATCTGCGTAGATCCAAGAAGATCTGCATTTTGGAACATATCTATACAGATCTGTTTTGATCTAAGGAGATCTGCGCAGATCGTTGTAGATATGTTCCAAAATGCAGATCTACGCAGATCTGTTAACGCAGATCTGATAAGATCTTTTCAGATCTCTGTATTTTTTCTCGGGATGTTACAATTTTAAATTTAAAGAATATTTATGTAGTTTGAGCCATAGAATCGCTAAAATAATCATACTAATCATACAATGGTCAAATAATGTTTTACAAAATTTGATTTTCTCATGGTTAGGTGCAAGATAAGTGCTCGTCAAAATTTTAGTTTGAGTAATTTTTTTTGTTACATTAAAAGACTCGCAAATTTTTACCGAAATTTATGATAAGTTTTTTTTTGTGACATATTATTGATATTTATTATTATGAAAATATTCGTTACAATTTTCAAGACTACAGTAAATTGTTTTATTATTACTAGGAGGGCCCGGCGTGCTTCGCTACGCTTATAAATAAAGTTTTTGCGTAGACATTTTGTTGACGTAAAAGTAATGATTTCAAAAAGTGGTAATGATAAATGCTAGCATATAGTTTTTAATTTTTCTTTTTAAATATATGAATGAAAAACAATCAGAACTCTAGCTGATCAGTTCGGATATATGACAAATTAGCGATCAAATAAGTTAGAGATCAAATAAGCTTACTTTATTTGATCGCTAGCTTTTCATATAGCCGAACTGATCAGCTAGAGTTCTGATTATTTTTCATTCATATATTTAAAAAGAAAAATTAAAAATTATATGCTAGCATTTCTCATTAGCACTTTTTGAAATCATTGCTTCTTCGTCAACAAAATGTCTGCGCAAAAACTTTATTTATAGGCGTAGCGAAGCACGCCGGGCCCTCCTAGTATATATTAATATATAAGATAATAAAATAAACAAAAAAAAATAATATAAACTCACATACCATTATCACGTCGAATCAATTCTACCTTCATCTGACAAATTTAACAAACACATGAATTTTAAAATATGTATAAGGAAATATTTTAGTCAAACATATTAGGCTTTTAAATTTATATGTTTGGCATGACAAAAACGACAACTCATATCCAAAGCACCACAAACATACGAATCAAAGTTACCTGGAATGACATTCAAAGCACACTTGAGCGAATCTCTCAAAATTACTAAGGGAATTTCTATTCCATCATTCACCACATTCAATTCTAAATCATCATTCATTTCTTCATTCACAACATTCATTCACAACATTACCATTCATTTCATCTATCATAAAAAAAACAAACAACTCTAACTCTTCGAATACGATAAAATTTAAGAATTAAATTTCATTTCGTTTTTGTATGTATGTAAACTTATAATGCATATGTATATAAAAAGTTTTTCGTATATAACAACTTTTTTATTTATGATCCGAAAAATCTCAAAAATCTTTAAAACCTAAGTTACAGTAATATCAGTTAGCACTGAAAATTTGAAATTAATCAAAATTCGAATAAAAAAGCCTTAGGCTCCAGAAAGTTTTTTTTAACGTATTAATATATAAGATATGTAACAACTTGTATGTAAACTTATAATGTATGTATATTTTATTTGTTTTGAGAAATGAGAATATAAATATGCAAATTGTAAACAGTACCACCCAGTAGAATATTTTTACTTGTATGTAAACTTATAATGTATGCATATATAAATATAAAAAGTTTTTCGTTTCATTTCATTTGTTTCGTGTTTTTTTACATACGAATATAAGGTGTTCTTAAAATAATTCAATATGATTTTTGGACGTATAAGGAAATATTTTATTCAAACATTTTAGGCTTTTAAATTTATATGTAACATTTATTATTTCTTTTATTTGTTTTGGGAAATGAGAATACAAATATGCAAATTGTAAACAGTACCCCCCAGTAGAATATTTTTACTTGTATGTAAACTTATAAATGAAAAGAAAATATAAAATACTATAAACAAAGAAAAGATTTGGACGATTCCATTTGATCCATTTGATTTGATTTGAGGGGAGGCAGTTGTATTCAAAAATACATTATAATGCGTCTATAACTTTTTTATTTATGATCCGTAAAATCCCAAAAATCTCTCAGATCTAGGTTACACTAATATCAGTTAGCAATGAAAATTTGAAATGAGTGAAAATTCTAATAAAAAAGCCTTAGGCTGTACAAAGCACAAAGTTAGCGTATTAATATATAAGATAAATGAGTTATCAAGATTATTGAAGTTTTGATAAAATTTATTTTTGCGTTTGTTAATATATGTTTCTATAAGATCGATGTTGTGTAAATTGTGTAACTTGTATGTAGAATAGTACCATGGTTTGTAATAAATAATTTTTAATATTTTATTTTGTGTCCTTCGGCGTTTAAGTCTATGTGTTTTTGCACAGCATTCCCATACCGGAATACCGTATGTTAGTTTTGGTATTATCACGAATTTGAAAAGGATCAATTTATTTTTAACATTCAATTCCGAGTTTCTATTTATAAAGGGATAAAGCATTTTTATTACATTTCCCATGTTATTAATTCTTTCAGAAATATGATCCGAGAAGGTTAGTCTTTTATCTAGTGTTATGCCCAAGTATACTTTAAGCTATTTGACCATGGTATGTTTTTACCGATTATAACTATATCTCTGCTGGGAAGATTTAGTGCTTTGAATTTTTGAATTTTGTTCTTTCAATATTGGCATTAAAATATCGGCATTAAGATAACTGCGAATGAGTTTTACAAGAAGAAGGCCGTCATGCCATATAGCGTCGAAAGCCTTTTCGATGTCTAGCAACAGCATTTCCTGTTGTATATGTTATATATTATTGAGCTAACCTGAATAATTAATATACAGGTACATAGTTATTAAAGTACATATTATAATATCTCACTCTCTCTTTAAGAGAGACTTTATAAATATTATATGCATGATGATAGATCGATGTAAACGAGCTAGTTAGTTGTTGTCGAGATATTATTTAATAAACATTTAATTGTGAATTTATTCTTTTATTTAATACACAACATGGCGCAGTGAATTGTTTTAAATTTGAAGTTTTGTTTTTCTAATAGTAAAATATAGTTTGTTGTGAAAATCATAAATATGTCGACATTTAAGCCGCCAAACGCCCTGAAAGTTGATGGAAATTTAAGTGAGAATTGGCGTAAGTTTGAACAACTTTTTAGCATTTATATGGAAGCTTCGGGTCATAACAGTTTATCAGGTGATAGAAAAGTTGCAATTTTTCTAAACATAGTAGGCGATGACGCCATTGAAATTTACAACACAATGGAATTGAGTGATGTACAAAAAAAAGATCTCAATATTATAATGAAAGAGTTTAAGTCGTACTGCAACCCGCGAAAAAATATATTGTATCAGAGATATATATTTTATACACGAGATCAGAAGGAAGGAGAACCCTTTGATCATTTCTTAACAGAAATTAAAAAACTTGTCAAGGATGGTGAGTTTGGCGAACAACAAAACTCAATTCTCCGAGATAGAATCGTATTGGGATTACAAAACAAAAACTTACAAGAAAAAATTTTGAAGCTCAAAGATGATGAAGTTGCTCTCGAGAAAATTACAGAATACTGCCGAATATCCGAAGCCACAGAATCACAAGTTAAAGTATTTCAAGGCCATTCATCTTCATCAGTAAATCAACTGACAGACGACGTTAATCAAATTAAATATACTGAAAGCTCATCACATGCTAGCTCTACTAGCGGTGCATTAAAAAGAAACGTTTATCCACAACGTAGTTCAGATAATTTAAAGAAAACAGTCAACAAACCAAGATGTCGCTTTTGTAACTATATTCATCAACCTAACAGATGTCCTGCATTTAGAAAATTTTGCATTAACTGGGGAAAACGTGGACATTTTGCAACGGTGTGCAGTAATTTCAACGGGAACTTAAACAATAGACACGTAAAAGAAATTGTAGAGAATGATAATGTTAATGTTAATGATGTTGTTGATGAAAATAATTTATATAAGGATTATGAATATTACCTTAATTCTATTTCTCTTTCTAGTTTGGATGACAAAGCGGATGAGATAAAATGTGATGGTTGGCATGAAACTTTAATTACTGAAGGTCATAATATTGATTTTAAATTGGATTCGGGTGCTGACGTAAATATAATACCGTTAAATATTTTTAAGCAAATGAAGGCATTTAACACGAAACAAATAATGCCAAATAATTCAAATCTGGAGGCGTATGGGGGATTTAAAGTCAAAACTGAAGGGCAAGTAGAATTGTTGGTTGAATTTAGAAAAAAGTATTACTTGGAAAAATTTTTAATCGTAAACACTAAATCAAAACCTATTTTGGGACTGACTTCATGTTTAAATCTAGGTTTGATTAAGCGTAAAGTGTTTGCTTTAGAATTAAATGGAGCGAAATTCGTAGAAGATAATAGTGATTTATTCAGTGGTATTGGAAAATTTCCCGAAAAATACAGTTTTAAATTAAAAGAAAATGCAGTGCCTGTAGCTAAGTCTCCAAACCGAATTCCATTAGCGTTGAAACACACTATAAAAAATAAACTTGATGAAATGTGCTTAGCAAACATAATCGAAAAAGTTGAAACTCCAACTGATTGGGTTAGTAAACTTGTCATAGTAGAGAAGCCTAATAAAAACATAAGAATTTGTCTTGACCCACAAGAAATAAACAAATGTTTACTTCCGGATTTTTTTCAAATCCCTACTCTCAGCGACATTAAATCAAAACTTTATGGGCAAAAATATTTCACGGTGTTAGATATAAAAGATGGATTTTGGCAAATTGAGCTTGATGATTATTCAAGTAAGATTTGTACCTTTTCAACACCATTTGGTTGTTACAAATTTTTGAGGATTCCATTCGGTATGAACGTGGCAGCGGAAGTTTTCCAAAGATTTAACTCAAAAATGTTTGGAAACTTACCAGGGGTAGTTGTATATATAGATGACCTGTTAATTTATGGTAGAACAAGAGCTGAACATGACGAAAATTTATTAAGGGTAGTACAAAAGGCCAGAAATGTAGGGATAAAATTCAATCCACAAAAAGTTCAATTTGCTGTCGACAGAGTAGAATACTTGGGTCATATTTTTTCTTTTGAAGGTATTTCTCCTCATCCAAATAGAATTAGCGCAATAAAACACTACGACATACCCAGTGATAAAAAGTCTTTACAACGATATTTAGGTATGGTGAACTACGTAAGGGATTTTATACCAAATTTGGCCGACAAAACTGCTCCGTTGCGCGAACTTCTGAAATTTAATAATGAGTTTGTCTGGCTACCACAGCATACTCAAGCAGTTACTGAAATAAACCGAATGTTGGTTGAGGCAACTGTCCTTGAAAATTATGATGCTAACAAGGAGATCGTAATACAGTGTGATGCCTCAAATATCGGTCTGGGTTGCTGTTTGTTGCAAGAAGGCAAACCCATATGCTATGCATCAAAATATTTAAGTGAGACAGAGAAGAATTATTCACCTATAGAGAAGGAATACTTAGCAATCCTTTTTGCTTGCAATAAATTTCACCATTTTGTTTATGGAAGACGTGTGATAATTCATTCAGACCATTTACCATTAGTGGTCGTTAACAAAAAAGAGATAAGTAAAATTGGTTCGCCGAGATTACAGAGAATTAAATTAAAATTATTGCGGTACGATATAGATATTAAACACATACCTGGACGCTTTATGCATATAGCTGACGCATTATCGAGAGCCTGTATCCCTTTTGATAAAACCGAAAACGTAGATAATTCGTTAAACGATGTAATACATACAATTAATATTTCACCACGCAAAGTAATCGAGCTTAAAGAAAAAACTAACGAGGATTTTATTTTAGAAAAACTCAGATATTTTTGTTTAAATGGATGGCCTAATTCAAGAAGCAAAGTTCCCGATTATTTGAAATTTTATTACAATAAAAAATCAGATATATATGTGAGCGATGAGTTAATATTTTACCAAGATAAGGTGATAGTACCAATAAACCTAAGAGAAGATATCTTAAAATCTCTTCACGAGTCACACATGGGTATGACTAAAATCAAAAATCAAGCACGTTCCTTGTTTTGCGAAAAAAATAAAACCAAGATCTTTTGATATTCTGAATGAAAATAATAATATAGTAGGACGCAATACTTACCATATGAGAAAGTCATTCAACAATGCTACTATAGTTCCACCAGAGCCCCAGATTGATTATGATTATATTTTTAAAAAAGTAAATTCTGATTATAGAAACCAGAACGATTCAAAAACAGCCACACAAGTATCTCATCAGCCCTCATCTTCCACTCAGATAACAACTAGATATGGAAGGTTAGTTAAAAAACCTGACTACTTAAGGTACTGACCGCATCAAATTAATGTTAAATTTTAAGTTTATACGATTTTAGGAGGGAGATGTTGTATATGTTATATATTATTAAGCTAACCTGAATAATTAATATACAGGTACATAGTTATTAAAGTACATATTATAATATCTCACTCTCTCTTTAAGAGAGACTTTATAAATATTATATGCATGATGAATTGATCTAATGAAACGAGCTAGTTAGTTGTTGTCGAGATATTATTTAATAAACATTTAATTGTGAATTTATTCTTTTATTTAATACACAACATTTGCACTGGTTCTTTGTTATTGATTTTGTCTTTTCTTAGTTTAGTTGCTCGTAACAATTGATGATTTGTTGAGTGGCCTGTGCGGAAACCAAATTGTTTTTGTGGGATTATGTTTTTGTTTGAAACAAGCTAATTAAGTCTAGCATAGATTTTTTTTCGAAAGTTTTGCTAATGCCACATAACAAACTTTACAAACGCAAGTTACCAAACTTGGTCGGTATCTTGGTGTACTAGTGGGATCCTTTTTAGGTTTGCAAATTGCTGTGACATTTGCGTTTTTTCAAGCGGATGGAAAATATCCTATTTTCATGCATGCGTTGAAAATGAAAGCAATAGCTACAAGTAACGTTTTAGGACTTCGTTTTAAAACTTGATTATGAATATTATCGCTCCTACAAAGCTTTTCTATTTCGTATTCTTTTTACTATTGTTAACAGTTCTCTGTGGTTTGTGATTTCATCGATTTCCCATGAAGTAAATGAATAAGAGCTTTAGTATTTAAAACTGCTTTGGTCGTTTCTGGGTCATTTATATTTTAGTCAATAACATGTGCTTGATAAAAAAGCTTTACCAATTGCGTTACATTTTTCCACAGTTGTTACGAAGATTTTATTCTGAGAATTTAATGGGGGTATTTTTCGGGTTTATCATCAATTTTGTTAAGATTCCATAATTTATTAGATCCTGGTGCTATTGTTTCTAATAATTCGCCCCCCCCTCCCCCATCGTTTATTCCTGATGTTAGTAATAGATTTGCGTATATCTGCATTTATTTTCTGGTAATGCACTTTATTAATTGGATTTCTTGTTCTTTGTCATTGAAGACGTAAACAATTTTTTATTTTAATTTGCTGTACGATTTCATTAGAGATTGGAGACTCTTGACATATAGGCTTTTATTTGGTTATAAATTTTTCTTGGGCTTCAAAAACCAGATCTGTTAACCGTTTTACTTCCTCGTCTATGCCTTCTGGAGAATTAATTCAATTTTCGATATCAAACATATTAATTTTGGCTTTAAGGAATAAATAAAGAGAAGTTCAATTAGCTCTATTGAAATTGATGAAATTGCACTTATATTTAGAGAAGTGTTTGGGAAATCAAATACAACTGGCAAGTGGTCCGAAAAGTTGAAAAGTAAGGTGCGGAATACTATGCAAAGCAAGGTCAAATGTCGATGCGTTGCCTTGACTAGAATTCGGACAATAAGAAGAAGGATTTGGAAATCTAATGCCAAATCTACCTCAACATTTAGTCATATATAGCATTTCGAGCTCGGTTTGATCTGCGACAGTTCCAGAATCTATGACGACTGTTTAAGTCTCCACAGATTACGAAGCTTTTTTGACTATTTGCTATTTTACGTAAATCCTTTTTAAATTGCTAAATTTTGTCAACATTAATCAAAGTACCTGGAAAATAAGTAGTAGTGCATGTCTTATGTTCCGTTTTATGAAAATTGTTACACCGCCGCCTGGTTGTTGTTGTTGTCTATCATTTCTATAGCAGATATATTCACTATTTTTTAAGAGTTTCAAACTAGGCTTTAGCCATGTTTCGTTCACCAAGAAAGTGTCTATTTTATTTATATCTAAAAAACATTAAATTTCATTAATTTTATTTTAAATGCTTTGCGCATTCCAATTTACAATTTTTATATTATTTACATTATTTAACGCCATAAAGGTACTTAACTTAAGGCAGTGGTGTCATTTTACCAAAATCTTGGGGGGGGGGGGGGCGAGAATTTAAATGACATAAAAAGATTTTTTTCGTAAAACATAACATACACATTTTTATACACACATATATTTAAAAGCATTTAAATGCATGGACTAAGAAATAAAAATAAAATGCTTTTGAGCTACCTTGGTTACTCTGCTAGATCTTTGTCTTCTGGAGTTGTTTCATTGAAGCGAATGCCGCAAAGTTCTGCAAAATCCCTTCATTTGTTAAAAATTATTTTAAATTTAGTATCATCTCTGCATTGTTTAAGCATCAAGAAAGTAGTTTTAATTAAAGCGCTTGTGCTAGAAATTATTATATCTTTGCTTTGTAACTGTTCAGAGAGTGAATTTATGAGTCACGTAGTCCCAGGATCCATAAAACACCACGGGATTGCAATCCCTACGTGACTCCTCTTATGTCGAATCGTTTTTTGTTTGTTTGTTTGTTTTCCTTTATTTGTCTCAGAGAGAAAGAGTTATGTCTACACTAAACTGACCAGAGCCAAATCGTTAAAATGTGGGGCAAAATGCAAACATTCTTCCAAATACTAGCTAATTAGAATCAAGAGACGCGGTAGTGTCTTGCGCGCCATGTTTTGAAAGACACTACTAGTATATATACTGTGCACCGAATAGGTTTTAAAGGTTAAAATTTTCATTTCGAATAATTTGCATTTTTTCTACAACTGTATTCAAAGTTATCAATAAAAGTATATCTTATTTAACTATATGTTTCTCATTAGTAAAAAAAAGTCAGCATTCATGCTTTTTTCTGAAAGTTTATAAAATCAAAATTTTGCTTTCCCAAACTTTTAGTAAAATTAAAATGTTTTTACAAATTTTTATACCACGTTGGTAGCATTGATATGAATGTAGTAATTTAGTATCATTTTGGCGAATTTTCAAAAACCAATCAAATGTACAGAATTGAAAAACACAAAATTATGCGAATTGAAATTAATTATCCCTCAATATTGGTAATATTTAACAACAGTTAAAAAACTTAAACACGAACCTAGATTAGTTTGCAAACATATAGTTGTTTTTAAAATACAAAAAATATTTGTTATGTTTGTATCCAGAAAACCCATCAAATGTTTTATTAATATATTAAATGGAAGTTGGTTATTATAAAGGTATTAGAAAAAAGAATATATTTAGAATATGCTTTATGAAATGCTATATGAAAAAGACCTATTATTGATGTATTATGAAAACGATGTTGTGAAAACATGTATTTGGTCTATTATGTAAATTTGTTATCTGAGAGAACCCAACAAATGTTATATCGATAATAAATTTTAATTTTTATTTCATTTTATTTTAGAACGTTGGTAGTTATTTTGAAGTGATGAGATTAAAAAATAATTTAGTAGGCTTTAAAATTTTGTGTTTTTAAGCTTTATGAGGTATAAAGAAAAGAATTTGAGAAAATTTTATTATTATTTTAAGGGTTCCGTACTTTGAAAAAATAGAACAAAACCCTTATGGTGAGGACTTGATTGTTTATTATCCATTATTCACAACGACTTTCTCACTGAAAATGAAAATATATGTATTTACGTATATTTATGTGGTAAGATAAGGCGAAAATGACAAATATGTGCCGATTGAGGTGATATATAACCGTAAAAACTGAAATTTTTTAAAACTTTCAGTCAATCATAGACTATAAAGTTTATGGAAGACACCAATGGTACTTGGCTGAACATAATCAAAAATTTTTAAAAAAATTGTTTAATTGCGAAACACTTAATTTCACATCTTTTTTCGCACAATGTTGTTTTGTTTGTTATTTATTTAGAGTAAATAACAATCGATTTAAGCTTTCATGCTATCCTCAAGAACTTTTATAAAATTGTTATGTTAATTTTTTAAAATTATTAGTCAAAGACTATAGTTTTTATGTGTGTGTTTCCGTTGTATGTAATAATTTTATTAATTTTGGAATGCATTGCTTTAGACTTATTTTCGAATATTTCTTTTACTTTTTCATGAGTTGTTCATGTCATGAGTTGAGACCTGTTTACATAAAAACGATACTTTTATTTTTTTAAATATTGCACCTAGGTCCTAGATTGATAAAAATCGAGAGTAAAGTTCTCTGTAGAAAACATTTTATATGGATAATACAAATTTGATTCTCCCATATTATATTATAACTTTACAAAAAACAGTCAAATCGTCGCAAAAACAACCAAAAGGCTGTAAAAAACCGCGCCATGTTTTTCTTTAGCTTGAAACTATCATTTTAACTATAACAAATAAATTCTTGTATCTTATTCTTTACAAAAACTTTTCAAATCATAAAGCACTAGTTATAAAATTTCTTAATGGCATTTTGTTTTCTAAACATCTAGCTATATTATATAATTTAAGTAATACTCTAGAACTACATATCATAATTCTAAAACATATAATAAATATGCACATTTATTAAAATTTATTTAAGCAGAGGAAATATAATTTATTTTTTTTTTTCTATAAAAAACCGCGCACTTTCACTTACATATTTCTTGAACAAAAACCTTGGCGCGACCTTTTCTCAATTAATTTAATAATGTCATTCCTAAGGTCTATTTTCAGACGACTGTGAAAAGCCGATGAATTCAACAATGGACTTCTAATTATATTAATTAAGTCAGTATCATATTTTCTACAATTTTCCTGAAGTATAGTAATCTATTTGAAATTCCCTTTATATTATTACGGTATGCTTAATTTTATATAAGACATGATTTGCTGTAAGAATATCTAGCAAATGGCAAATATAACTATATAACGATGACTATGAAATAACATTATCAATAAATTTCTTTTCGTACTGAATTTTAACATTCATTGATATTCATTTAAGATTGCTATTTAATCAATGGTTATTTCAATATAATGTTTATTATGAGTCAACCATAGTCACTATGCGGTTGGCTTTATTGTCATATTAAGAAAAGGTCGCACCAAGGTTTTTGTTCAAGAAATATGTAAGTGAAAGTGCGCGGTTTTTTATAGAAAAAAAAAATAAATTATATTTCCTCTGCTTAAATAAATTTTAATAAATGTGCATATTTATTATATGTTTTAGAATTATGATATGTAGTTCTAGAGTATTACTTAAAACTTTACAAAAAACAGTCAAATCGTCGCAAAAACAACCAAAAGGCTGTAAAAAACCGCGCCATGTTTTTCTTTAGCTTGAAACTATCATTTTAACTATAACAAATAAATTCTTGTATCTTATTCTTTACAAAAACTTTTCAAATCATAAAGCACTAGTTATAAAATTTCTTAATGGCATTTTGTTTTCTAAACATCTAGCTATATTATATAATTTAAGTAATACTCTAGAACTACATATCATAATTCTAAAACATATAATAAATATGCACATTTATTAAAATTTATTTAAGCAGAGGAAATATAATTTATTTTTTTTTTCTATAAAAAACCGCGCACTTTCACTTACATATTTCTTGAACAAAAACCTTGGTGCGACCTTTTCTTAATATGACAATAAAGCCAACCGCATAGTGACTATGGTTGACTCATAATAAACATTATATTGAAATAACCATTGATTAAATAGCAATCTTAAATGAATATCAATGAATGTTAAAATTCAGTACGAAAAGAAATTTATTGATAATGTTATTTCATAGTCATCGTTATATAGTTATATTTGCCATTTGCTAGATATTCTTACAGCAAATCATGTCTTATATAAAATTAAGCATACCGTAATAATATAAAGGGAATTTCAAATAGATTACTATACTTCAGGAAAATTGTAGAAAATATGATACTGACTTAATTAATATAATTAGAAGTCCATTGTTGAATTCATCGGCTTTTCACAGTCGTCTGAAAATAGACCTTAGGAATGACATTATTAAATTAATTGAGAAAAGGTCGCGCCAAGGTTTTTGTTCAAGAAATATGTAAGTGAAAGTGCGCGGTTTTTTATAGAAAAAAAAAAATAAATTATATTTCCTCTGCTTAAATAAATTTTAATAAATGTGCATATTTATTATATGTTTTAGAATTATGATATGTAGTTCTAGAGTATTACTTAAATTATATAATATAGCTAGATGTTTAGAAAACAAAATGCCATTAAGAAATTTTATAACTAGTGCTTTATGATTTGAAAAGTTTTTGTAAAGAATAAGATACAAGAATTTATTTGTTATAGTTAAAATGATAGTTTCAAGCTAAAGAAAAACATGGCGCGGTTTTTTACAGCCTTTTGGTTGTTTTTGCGACGATTTCTATTGCGAGAAAGTGGGATGGTGAAAACGTGCTAACTAGATTGTGCATAAATGTACTATTTAATGCTTTCCTTTACTATTTGTTTACTATTTAATTCTTCAAAAAAATCTTTTATTTTAGTTGGACATTTTTCAAGGACATTTTTCAACCGTTAGGTAATGTGCTTACAGTGGTTCGTACATTTTCAAAATTCTTTCTAGTGCTGGCATTACCGCTAGGCAGCGAGTTTCACTATATCTAATAAGTTGGTAAAGTTTGACATTACTTTTGCCGCAGAACTCCTTCAACTTAAACCAGTAAAGACAGTAAAATATCCAAATTTTTTTAACCCTGCCACTTACATCAGCAGCACTTCTTATTGCATTATTTAGAATACAGGCTGCGAATCCAATACCCAATACATTCTGGTTCAAATTTGCGTTTAGCTTGCTTTTAAATTTTCACCCCTTGACGTGACACCACTAAAATTGGTGTTCGTGTTACCAGTGCAAATTGCAACTAGCTTTTGTCAATGTTAAATAACAACAAGAAAACAAAATAACAACAAAACTTGTTTAAGCTACTGGAGCTGGCGGCTTATAGCAACGCTTTTTTATGTTTATCTGTATCTATATGTCTTTTGATATCATAATATCCACTGTTAATTTGCAAATTCACTCCGACTGGCAATACAATAAACTTTTGCGTTGTTATATTTTGATTTTTTTATAAAAGGATAGTCCAATTCCATATCGTATGAGAATTTACGTAAACGTTTTCTATCCGTCTTGATTTGCAGGAGAACTTTTTAAATATAATTTTAAAAATTAGTATAAATTTACCTTTTATAGTAGCTTAAAACTTTTGTTACACAAGTAAAGACTGCAAAACAATTGAAACAATTTATTTTAATTTTACTAAATAATTAATATCTTTTCTGTATTCTGTAAGTATAAGAGGCATATAGTATACCTCTCGTTCTATCTTTTGCAAATCTATACCATTTATCAAGTTTTTATGCTGTTTACTTTGTTTGTTCTTTATTGAGAAAAAAAATTAGAAATTAGTAAGTAATGATTTTACTTTTGAGATACCTAGTTAAAGCGTGTTTAAACAGAGAACAGGAAAATGTAATCTGCTCCAAAGGAATAAAATCGAAAAAACAAAAATTTTACTCTTACGAGTAAGAACGATATTCAAATTATGAACATTTTAATTTTTGAATATTATTTCAAAGAATTGAAATGAGTGCTCGAATAAAGTAAAATTGTAAACTCTGGTTTGAAAATTTAAATGTTTATGAATTTATTCGGAAAACTGCGTCTTTTTAAGTAAAATATTTTGTATTTTATTTTGAATAATATACTTTCGATCTCTCGTATATACACCGGGGAGATGTTTCTATAAACAAAGAAACCTTTTCGCTGAGGTAGATGTGAAAAGATATTTGCAAAATAAAATGTAAATTATTGTAGTGAAAAAAACTGAGTTTAGTATTTCTATGAAAATTATAGTTAAAACACTATTTAGTAAAAAAAATATTGCACTGGTTTGTTCTCTCAATATAGTTAAATCAACATATACATAACATCATACAAACTGCAAGAAAAAACTGTGAAGACATTGCTTTGACTAAGATATTGCGCAAACTGTACGTAGGTAGATATAAGGTTTTTTGATTATTTCGATAATGCGGGCATTTGTGGTGGAAATATTTGTTTCTTGGGACGCTTCGTGGGACAAACTTCTCCGTGGGACGACGCAACGAAATGTGGGACATTTCCACGCAGCGTGGGACGTCTGGGCAGTTTACTACCCATAAACACGTGCGTAAATTTTTCATTTGATTCAAAATTGTACAATTATTGCGAGCTTCTTTTAAATCTATAAGAAAAACCTACCACAAAAAATAATAGTTTCTCCCTCCCTGTATAAAAAAAAATGAACAAAGATTGACGTTTAGGATACGTTTTAGATTTTATTATAACCAACCAAACATATAATTTTTGCTATTTTATGAATTAAAAATTATAGTCCATATAGCGAAAAGAATTTGTCAGCAAGTTTTCATAACATATTTTGAAAATATTTACATAACTTAATTTGTTCGTGTCGTTAGAAAATATTGCTTGTCCATTATAAAACATTCACTATTTAAAATCACTGGAAATAACACAAAATATTTAAATTACTCCCGTAATTATTTTCATTCATTTTATAAAAATTAGCGCAACTATCAAGAAAACTTTAGATATGTTATAGGATTTTACATTTAGAATTGTTTTTAATTTATTGTTTTTAAAAAAGTTGTAAAGTTTGTACAATATGATATAGATAAAAAACAGGGCCAAACAGTCAGGGTTCTCAAAATAAGTGGAGCATGGAGGGATCAGTTTTTATTGTTTTAAAATTTTTTTTTTATTTTTGATCTACGGGTGTGACAAACCCGCGTACTCCAGTCCCTGCTATTGACATACGAGTTAACGTGAGATATCACATACCACTGGCAATAGCAGTGAGATATCACTAGCCAAGGTGACATCTTAGGGGTGGTGGCGGATGAACTGTATTCAGTCAACGGTAGCACCCTCAATCTTAGCTGTGAAATAATCCTTGATGATGAGACGCTATTGCTTCCTTGAAGAAACGAGCCTTCAAACAACTATGTGTGGGCTTTAATCATTAAGAAAGATGGTGCGTCACAGGATCAAGGAATAGGCAACCGGTTGGATTATTGGCAACTACATTTTTGTTTTGTTTCAGCAAATTTTTGTCAAAATTTCACTTTTATTTTCTTTATTCTATCATAAAATATTGGCCTATGTCATATTTTGTCAGAGATAGGATTTTTTGTTTAGTTATCCATTCTTTAACAAAAAATATAAAAAAACAAAAATAAAGGAAGATTTACGTCCATCAACACCTTCGAACGTATGTTGTTGTGGGACCTTGGTCTTAAAAGGTTTTTAAGTGTTATTGTGACACATATTGTAATTCCTACTACACAACACATTTTATTAAAAAAAAAATTAGGTTGTGTTCTCCTGCATGTACTTACTTTTAAGTTTATATAAACTACCAATGGCCAACAACAATTGAAATTTGAATGTTAAATACTGCACTATGAACTCTCGAGGAGCCCTATACTAATGAAATATTTTGTTTCCTCTGGCTCGGACACGAATATCTTTTAAACAAAACACAATCGTTCTTCTAAAAGTGGTAATGCCGCACACCTTATAGTACGATAGAATTTTGTCAAAATACGCACCCACGGCGTTTTTGGAAGAACGATCGTGTTTTGTTTATAAAACTGATTTCATCAGAAGATTAGGAGCAATACGACCGCCTTTCGTATCGGCGGCGCTCTAGTCCTTGATACAAAGAACGATAACGGTTTGAATATTGCGAGAACTGTACTTTAGTCGGGCCAAAATAATATTTAACGTAATAATTATATTATCAGATATATTTCAATTAATAGTATGCGATAAAATTGGTAAATTAGTTAAGTAAATCTTCTAAAAATTAGACGAATTTACAAAATAACCGTGCATTGAAATTTTTTGTAGTGTATAATTCTACCACGATTGGATGGTTTTATTCAATCGATGTATTGAATTATTGATAGTATCAGATCCTTAGGGGGGCCCAATGCCCCCCCCCAGCCCTACCCAATTGACGCCCCTGTTGTGTTTATTGGGACAACTCAAATGAGCCCGTTGAATCACAA
>CAVNZG010001106.1:0-63367 GCA_963693315.1 Diogma glabrata
ATTTTTTTCATATTTTATTACTTTTGACCAAAAAACAATAATAAACCCAAATTTTGAGAACCCTGGGATAACCTGCTTAAGAGATATTCTCATCCTTATATTCTTTAACATTGACTGAAGCAAGCAAGGGTATCGTTGAAATAAGAGTTTCTCTGAATTAATTTTTTCATATTTTATTACTGTAGACCAAAAAACAATTATAAACCCAAATTTTGAGAACCCTGGGATAACCTGCTTAAGAGATATTCTCAACCTTATATTCTTTAACATTGACTGAAGCAAGCAAGGGTATCGTTGAAATAAGAGTTTCTTTGAAATTAATTTTTTTCATATTTTATTACTGTAGACCAAAAAACAATAATAAACCCAAATTTTGAGAACCCTGGGATAACCTGCTTAAGAGATATTCTCAACCTTATATTCTTTAACATTGACTGAAGCAAGCAAGGGTATCGTTGAAATAAGAGTTTCTTTGAAATTAATTTTTTTCATATTTTATTACTGTAGACCAAAAAACAATAATAAACCCAAATTTTGAGAACCCTGGGATAACCTGCTTAAGAGATATTCTCAACCTTATATTCTTTAACATTGACTGAAGCAAGCAAGGGTATCGTATCGGTATTGGAATAAGAGTTTCTCTGAAATTAATTTTTTTCATATTTTATTACTGTAGACCAAAAAACAATAATAAACCCAAATTTTGAGAACCCTGGGATAACCTGCTTAAGAGATATTCTCAACCTTATATTCTTTAACATTGACTGAAACAAGCAAGGGTATCGTTGAAATAAGAGTTTCTCTGAAATTAATTTTTTTCATATTTTATTACTGTAGACCAAAAAACAATAATAAACCCAAATTTTGAGAACCCTGGGATAACCTGCTTAAGAGATATTCTCAACCTTATATTCTTTAACATTGACTGAAGCAAGCAAGGGTATCGTTGAAATAAGAGTTTCTCTGAAATTAACTTTTTTCATATTTTATTACTGTAGACCAAAAAACAATAATAAACCCAAATTTTGAGAACCCTGGGATAACCTGCTTAAGAGATATTCTCAACCTTATATTCTTTAACATTGACTGAAGCAAGCAAGGGTATCGTTGAAATAAGAGTTTCTTTGAAATTTATTTTTTCATATTTTATTACTGTAGACCAAAAAACAATAATAAACCCAAATTTTGAGAACCCTGGGATAACCTGCTTAAGAGATATTCTCAACCTTATATTCTTTAACATTGACTGAAGCAAGCAAGGGTATCGTTGAAATAAGAGTTTCTCTGAAATTATTTTTTTCATATTTTATTACTGTAGACCAAAAAACAATAATAAACCCAAATTTTGAGAACCCTGGGATAACCTGCTTAAGAGATATTCTCAACCTTATATTCTTTAACATTGACTGAAGCAAGCAAGGGTATCGTTGAAATAAGAGTTTCTCTGAAATTAATTTTTTTCATATTTTATTACTGAAGACCAAAAAACATTAATAAACCCAAATTTTGAGAACCCTGGGATAACCTGCTTAAGAGATATTCTCAACCTTATATTCTTTAACATTGACTGAAGCAAGCAAGGGTATCGTTGAAATAAGAGTTTCTCTGAAATTAATTTTTTTCATATTTTATTACTGTAGACCAAAAAACATTAATAAACCCAAATTTTGAGAACCCTGGGATAACCTGCTTAAGGATATTCTCAACCTTATATTCTTTAACATTGACTGAAGCAAGCAAGGGTATCGTTGAAATAAGAGTTTCTTTGAAATTAATTTTTTCATATTTTATTACTGTAGACCAAAAAACAATAATAAACCCAAATTTTGAGAACCCTGGGATAACCTGCTTAAGAGATATTCTCAAACTTATATTCTTTAACATTGACTGAAGCAAGCAAGGGTATCGTTGAAATAAGAGTTTCTCTGAAATTAATTTTTTTCATATTTTATTACTGTAGACCAAAAAACAATAATAAACCCAAATTTTGAGAACCCTGGGATAACCTGCTTAAGAGGTATTCTCAACCTTATATTCTTTAACATTGACTGAAGCAAGCAAGGGTATCGTTGAAATAAGAGTTTCTCTGAAATTAATTTTTTCATATTTTATTACTGTAGACCAAAAAACAATAATAAACCCAAATTTTGAGAACCCTGGCATAACCTGCTTAAGAGATATTCTCAACCTTATATTCTTTAACATTGACTGAAGCAAGCAAGGGTATCGTTGAAATAAGAGTTTCTCTGAAATTAACTTTTTTCATATTTTATTACTGTAGACCAAAAAACAATAATAAACCCAAATTTTGAGAACCCTGGGATAACCTGCTTAAGAGATATTCTCAACCTTATATTCTTTAACATTGACTGAAGCAAGCAAGGGTATCGTTGAAATAAGAGTTTCTTTGAAATTTATTTTTTTCATATTTTATTACTGTAGACCAAAAAACAATAATAAACCCAAATTTTGAGAACCCTGGGATAACCTGCTTAAGAGATATTCTCAACCTTATATTCTTTAACATTGACTGAAGCAAGCAAGGGTATCGTTGAAATAAGAGTTTCTCTGAAATTAATTTTTTTCATATTTTATTACTGTAGACCAAAAAACAATAATAAACCCAAAGTTTGAGAACCCTGGGATAACCTGCTTAAGAGATATTCTCAACCTTATATTCTTTAACATTGACTGAAGCAAGCAAGGGTATCGTTGAAATAAGAGTTTCTCTGAAATTAATTTTTTTCATATTTTATTACTGTAGACCAAAAAACAATAATAAACCCAAATTTTGAGAACCCTGGGATAACCTGCTTAAGAGATATTCTCAACCTTATATTCTTTAACATTGACTGAAGCAAGCAAGGGTATCGTTGAAATAAGAGTTTCTCTGAAATTAATTTTTTTCATATTTTATTACTGTAGACCAAAAAACAATTATAAACCCAAATTTTGAGAACCCTGGGATAACCTGCTTAAGAGATATTCTCAACCTTATATTCTTTAACATTGACTGAAGCAAGCAAGGGTATCGTTGAAATAAGAGTTTCTCTGAAATCAATTTTTTTCATATTTTATTACTGTAGACCAAAAAACAATAATAAACCCAAATTTTGAGAACCCTGGTATAACCTGCTTAAGAGATATTCTCAACCTTATATTCTTTAACATTGACTGAAGCAAGCAAGGGTATCGTTGAAATAAGAGTTTCTCTGAAATTAATTTTTTTCATATTTTATTACTGTAGACCAAAAAACAATTATAAACCCAAATTTTGAGAACCCTGGGATAACCTGCTTAAGAGATATTCTCAACCTTATATTCTTTAACATTGACTGAAGCAAGCAAGGGTATCGTTGAAATAAGAGTTTCTCTGAAATTAATTTTTTCATATTTTATTACTGTAGACCAAAAAACAATAATAAAAACCAAATTTTGAGAACCCTGGGATAACCTGCTTAAGAGATATTCTCAACCTTATATTCTTTAACATTGACTGAAGCAAGCAAGGGTATCGTTGAAATAAGAGTTTCTCTGAAATTAATTTTTTTCATATTTTATTACTGGTGACCAAAAAACAATAATAAACCCAAATTTTGAGAACCCTGGGATAACCTGCTTAAGAGATATTCTCAACCTTATATTCTTTAACATTGACTGAAGCAAGCAAGGGTATCGTTGAAATAAGAGTTTCTCTGAAATTAATTTTTTTCATATTTTATTACTGTAGACCAAAAAACAATAATAAACCCAAATTTTGAGAACCCTGGGATAACCTGCTTAAGAGATATTCTCAACCTTATATTCTTTAACATTGACTGAAGCAAGCAAGGGTATCGTTGAAATAAGAGTTTCTTTGAAATTAATTTTTTTCATATTTTATTACTGTAGACCAAAAAACAATAATAAACCCAAATTTTGAGAACCCTGGGATAACCTGCTTAAGAGATATTCTCAACCTTATATTCTTTAACATTGACTGAAGCAAGCAAGGGTATCGTTGAAATAAGAGTTTCTCTGAAATTAATTTTTTTCATATTTTATTACTGTAGACCAAAAAACAATTATAAACCCAAATTTTGAGAACCCTGGGATAACCTGCTTAAGAGATATTCTCAACCTTATATTCTTTAACATTGACTGAAGCAAGCAAGGGTATCGTTGAAATAAGAGTTTCTTTGAAATTAATTTTTTTCATATTTTATTACTGTAGACCAAAAAACAATAATAAACCCAAATTTTGAGAACCCTGGGATAACCTGCTTAAGAGATATTCTCAACCTTATATTCTTTAACATTGACTGAAGCAAGCAAGGGTATCGTTGAAATAAGAGTTTCTTTGAAATTAATTTTTTTCATATTTTATTACTGTAGACCAAAAAACAATAATAAACCCAAATTTTGAGAACCCTGGGATAACCTGCTTAAGAGATATTCTCAACCTTATATTCTTTAACATTGACTGAAGCAAGCAAGGGTATCGTTAAATAAGAGTTTCTCTGAAATTAACTTTTTTCATATTTTATTACTGTAGACCAAAAAACAATAATAAACCCAAATTTTGAGAACCCTGGGATAACCTGCTTAAGAGATATTCTCAACCTTATATACTTTAACATTGACTGAAGCAAGCAAGGGTATCGTTGAAATAAGAGTTTCTTTGAAATTAATTTTTTTCATATTTTATTACTGTAGACCAAAAAACAATAATAAACCCAAATTTTGAGAACCCTGGGATAACCTGCTTAAGAGATATTCTCAACCTTATATTCTTTAACATTGACTGAAGCAAGCAAGGGTATCGTTGAAATAAGAGTTTCTCTGAAATTAATTTTTTTCATATTTTATTACTGTAGACCAAAAAACAATTATAAACGCAAATTTTGAGAACCCTGGGATAACCTGCTTAAGAGATATTCTCAACCTTATATTCTTTAACATTGACTGAAGCAAGCAAGGGTATCGTTGAAATAAGAGTTTCTTTGAAATTAATTTTTTTCATATTTTATTACTGTAGACCAAAAAACAATAATAAACCCAAATTTTGAGAACCCTGGGATAACCTGCTTAAGAGATATTCTCAACCTTATATTCTTTAACATTGACTGAAGCAAGCAAGGGTATCGTTGAAATAAGAGTTTCTCTGAAATTAATTTTTTTCATATTTTATTACTGTAGACCAAAAAACAATAATAAACCCAAATTTTGAGAACCCTGGGATAACCTGCTTAAGAGATATTCTCAACCTTATATTCTTTAACATTGACTGAAGCAAGCAAGGGTATCGTATCGGTATTGAAATAAGAGTTTCTCTGAAATTAATTTTTTTCATATTTTATTACGGTAGACCAAAAAACAATAATAAACCCAAATTTTGAGAACCCTGGGATAACCTGCTTAAGAGATATTCTCAACCTTATATTCTTTAACATTGACTGAAGCAAGCAAGGGTATCGTTGAAATAAGAGTTTCTCTGAAATTAATTTTTTTCATATTTTATTACTGTAGACCAAAAAACAATAATAAACCCAAATTTTGAGAACCCTGGGATAACCTGCTTAAGAGATATTCTCAACCTTATATTCTTTAACATTGACTGAAGCAAGCAAGGGTATCGTTGAAATAAGAGTTTCTCTGAAATTAACTTTTTCATATTTTATTACTGTAGACCAAAAAACAATAATAAACCCAAATTTTGAGAACCCTGGGATAACCTGCTTAAGAGATATTCTCAACCTTATATTCTTTAACATTGACTGAAGCAAGCAAGGGTATCGTTGAAATAAGAGTTTCTTTGAAATTAATTTTTTCATATTTTATTACTGTAGACCAAAAAACAATAATAAACCCAAATTTTGAGAACCCTGGGATAACCTGCTTAAGAGATATTCTCAACCTTATATTCTTTAACATTGACTGAAGCAAGCAAGGGTATCGTTGAAATAAGAGTTTCTCTGAAATTATTTTTTTCATATTTTATTACTGTAGACCAAAAAACAATAATAAACCCAAATTTTGAGAACCCTGGGATAACCTGCTTAAGAGATATTCTCAACCTTATATTCTTTAACATTGACTGAAGCAAGCAAGGGTATCGTTGAAATAAGAGTTTCTCTGAAATTAATTTTTTTCATATTTTATTACTGAAGACCAAAAAACATTAATAAACCCAAATTTTGAGAACCCTGGGATAACCTGCTTAAGAGATATTCTCAACCTTATATTCTTTAACATTGACTGAAGCAAGCAAGGGTATCGTTGAAATAAGAGTTTCTCTGAAATTAATTTTTTTCATATTTTATTACTGTAGACCAAAAAACAATAATAAACCCAAATTTGAGAACCCTGGGATAACCTGCTTAAGGGATATTCTCAACCTTATATTCTTTAACATTGACTGAAGCAAGCAAGGGTATCGTTGAAATAAGAGTTTCTTTGAAATTAATTTTTTTCATATTTTATTACTGTAGACCAAAAAACAATAATAAACCCAAATTTTGAGAACCCTGGGATAACCTGCTTAAGAGATATTCTCAAACTTATATTCTTTAACATTGACTGAAGCAAGCAAGGGTATAGTTGAAATAAGAGTTTCTCTGAAATTAATTTTTTTCATATTTTATTACTGTAGACCAAAAAACAATTATAAACCCAAATTTTGAGAACCCTGGGATAACCTGCTTAAGAGATATTCTCAACCTTATATTCTTTAACATTGACTGAAGCAAGCAAGGGTATCGTTGAAATAAGAGTTTCTCTGAAATTAATTTTTTCATATTTTATTACTGTAGACCAAAAAACAATAATAAACCCAAATTTTGAGAACCCTGGCATAACCTGCTTAAGAGATATTCTCAACCTTATATTCTTTAACATTGACTGAAGCAAGCAAGGGTATCGTTGAAATAAGAGTTTCTCTGAAATTAACTTTTTTCATATTTTATTACTGTAGACCAAAAAACAATAATAAACCCAAATTTTGAGAACCCTGGGATAACCTGCTTAAGAGATATTCTCAACCTTATATTCTTTAACATTGACTGAAGCAAGCAAGGGTATCGTTGAAATAAGAGTTTCTTTGAAATTTATTTTTTTCATATTTTATTATTGTAGACCAAAAAACAATAATAAACCCAAATTTTGAGAACCCTGGGATAACCTGCTTAAGAGATATTCTCAACCTTATATTCTTTAACATTGACTGAAGCAAGCAAGGGTATCGTTGAAATAAGAGTTTCTCTGAAATTAATTTTTTTCATATTTTATTACTGTAGACCAAAAAACAATAATAAACCCAAATTTTGAGAACCCTGGGATAACCTGCTTAAGAGATATTCTCAACCTTATATTCTTTAACATTGACTGAAGCAAGCAAGGGTATCGTTGAAATAAGAGTTTCTCTGAAATTAATTTTTTTCATATTTTATTACTGTAGACCAAAAAACATTAATAAAACCAAATTTTGAGAACCCTGGGATAACCTGCTTAAGAGATATTCTCAACCTTATATTCTTTAACATTGACTGAAGCAAGCAAGGGTATCGTTGAAATAAGAGTCTCTTTGAAATCAATTTTTTTCATATTTTATTACTGTAGACCAAAAAACAATAATAAACCCAAATTTTGAGAACCCTGGTATAACCTGCTTAAGAGATATTCTCAACCTTATATTCTTTAACATTGACTGAAGCAAGCAAGGGTATCGTTGAAATAAGAGTTTCTCTGAAATTAATTTTTTTCATATTTTATTACTGTAGACCAAAAAACAATTATAAACCCAAATTTTGAGAACCCTGGGATAACCTGCTTAAGAGATATTCTCAACCTTATATTCTTTAACATTGACTGAAGCAAGCAAGGGTATCGTTGAAATAAGAGTTTCTCTGAAATTAATTTTTTTCATATTTTATTACTGTAGACCAAAAAACAATAATAAAACCAAATTTTGAGAACCCTGGGATAACCTGCTTAAGAGATATTCTCAACCTTATATTCTTTAACATTGACTGAAGCAAGCAAGGGTATCGTTGAAATAAGAGTTTCTCTGAAATTAATTTTTTTCATATTTTATTACTGTAGACCAAAAAACAATAATAAACCCAAATTTTGAGAACCCTGGGATAACCTGCTTAAGAGATATTCTCAACCTTATATTCTTTAACATTGACTGAAGCAAGCAAGGGTATCGTTGAAATAAGAGTTTCTTTGAAATTAATTTTTTTCATATTTTATTACTGTAGACCAAAAAACAATAATAAACCCAAATTTTGAGAACCCTGGGATAACCTGCTTAAGAGATATTCTCAACCTTATATTCTTTAACATTGACTGAAGCAAGCAAGGGTATCGTTGAAATAAGAGTTTCTCTGAAATTAATTTTTTTCATATTTTATTACTGTAGACCAAAAAACAATTATAAACCCAAATTTTGAGAACCCTGGGATAACCTGCTTAAGAGATATTCTCAACCTTATATTCTTTAACATTGACTGAAGCAAGCAAGGGTATCGTTGAAATAAGAGTTTCTTTGAAATTAATTTTTTTCATATTTTATTACTGTAGACCAAAAAACAATAATAAACCCAAATTTTGAGAACCCTGGGATAACCTGCTTAAGAGATATTCTCAACCTTATATTCTTTAACATTGACTGAAGCAAGCAAGGGTATCGTTGAAATAAGAGTTTCTCTGAAATTAATTTTTTTCATATTTTATTACTGTAGACCAAAAAACAATAATAAACCCAAATTTTGAGAACCCTGGGATAACCTGCTTAAGAGATATTCTCATCCTTATATTCTTTAACATTGACTGAAGCAAGCAAGGGTATCGTTAAAATAAGAGTTTCTCTGAAATTAACTTTTTTCATATTTTATTACTGTAGACCAAAAAACAATAATAAACCCAAATTTTGAGAACCCTGGGATAACCTGCTTAAGAGATATTCTCAACCTTATATACTTTAACATTGACTGAAGCAAGCAAGGGTATCGTTGAAATAAGAGTTTCTTTGAAATTAATTTTTTTCATATTTTATTACTGTAGACCAAAAACAATAATAAACCCAAATTTTGAGAACCCTGGGATAACCTGCTTAAGAGATATTCTCAACCTTATATTCTTTAACATTGACTGAAGCAAGCAAGGGTATCGTTGAAATAAGAGTTTCTCTGAAATTAATTTTTTTCATATTTTATTACTGTAGACCAAAAAACAATAAATCACCCAAATTTTGAGAACCCTGGGATAACCTGCTTAAGAGATATTCTCAACCTTATATTCTTTAACATTGACTGAAGCAAGCAAGGGTATCGTTGAAATAAGAGTTTCTCTGAAATTAATTTTTTTCATATTTTATTACTGTAGACCAAAAAACAATAATAAACCCAAATTTTGAGAACCCTGGGATAACCTGCTTAAGAGATATTCTCAACCTTATATTCTTTAACATTGACTGAAGCAAGCAAGGGTATCGTTGAAATAAGAGTTTCTCTGAAATTAATTTTTTTCATATTTTATTACTTTGACCAAAAAACAGTAATAAACCCAAATTTTGAGAACCCTGGGATAACCTGCTTAAGAGATATTCTCAACCTTATATTCTTTAACATTGACTGAAGCAAGCAAGGGTATCGTTGAAATAAGAGTTTCTCTGAAATTAATTTTTTTCATATTTTATTACTGTAGACCAAAAAACAATAATAAACCCAAATTTTGAGAACCCTGGGATAACCTGCTTAAGAGATATTCTCAACCTTATATTCTTTAACATTGACTGAAGCAAGCAAGGGTATCGTTGAAATAAGAGTTTCTCTGAAATTAATTTTTTTCATATTTTATTACTGTAGACCAAAAAACAATAATAAACCCAGATTTTGAGAACCCTGGGATAACCTGCTTAAGAGATATTCTCAACCTTATATTCTTTAACATTGACTGAAGCAAGCAAGGGTATCGTTGAAATAAGAGTTTCTCTGAAATTAATTTTTTTTCATATTTTATTACTGTAGACCAAAAAACAATAATAAACCCAAATTTTGAGAACCCTGGGATAACCTGCTTAAGAGATATTCTCAACCTTATATTCTTTAACATTGACTGAAGCAAGCAAGGGTATCGTTGAAATAAGAGTTTCTCTGAAATTAATTTTTTTCATATTTTATTACTGTAGACCAAAAAACAATAATAAACCCAAATTTTGAAAACCCTGGGATAACCTGCTTAAGAGATATTCTCAACCTTATATTCTTTAACATTGACTGAAGCAAGCAAGGGTATCGTTGAAATAAGAGTTTCTCTGAAATTAATTTTTTTCATATTTTATTACTGTAGACCAAAAAACAATAATAAACCCAAATTTTGAGAACCCTGGGATAACCTGCTTAAGAGATATTCTCAACCTTATATTCTTTAACATTGACTGAAGCAAGCAAGGGTATCGTTGAAATAAGAGTTTCTCTGAAATTAATTTTTTTCATATTTTATTACTGTAGACCAAAAAACAATAATAAACCCAAATTTTGAGAACCCTGGGATAATCTGCTTAAGAGATATTCTCAACGAAACTCTTATTTCAACGATACCCTTGCTTGCTTCAGTCAATGTTAAAGAATATAAGGTTGAAAATATCTCTTAAGCAGGTTATCCCAGGGTTTTCAAAATTTGGGTTTATTATTGTTTTTTGGTTCACAGTAATAAAATATGAAAAAAATTAATTTCAAAGAAACTCTTATTTCAACGATACCCTTGCTTGCTTCAGTCAATGTTAAAGAATATAAGGTTGAGAATATCTCTTAAGCAGGTTATCCCAGGGTTCTCAAAATTTGGGTTTATAATTGTTTTTTGGTCTACAGTAATAAAATATGAAAAAAGTTAATTTCAGAGAAACTCTTATTTCAACGATACCCTTGCTTGCTTCAGTCAATGTTAAAGAATATAAGGTTGAGAATATCTCTTAAGCAGGTTATCCCAGGGTTCTCAAAATTTGGGTTTATTATTGTTTTTGGGTCTACAGTAATAAAATATGAAAAAAATTAATTTCAAAGAAACTCTTATTTCAACGATACCCTTGCTTGCTTCAGTCAATGTTAAAGAATATAAGGTTGAGAATATCTCTTAAGCAGGTTATCCCAGGGTTCTCAAAATTTGGGTTTATTATTGTTTTTTGGTCTAAAGTAATAAAATATGAAAAAAATTAATTTCAGAGAAACTCTTATTTCAACGATACCCTTGCTTGCTTCAGTCAATGTTAAAGAATATAAGGTTGAGAATATCTCTTAAGCAGGTTATCCCAGGGTTTTCAAAATTTGGGTTTATTATTGTTTTTTGGTCTACAGTAATAAAATATGAAAAAAATTAATTTCAGAGAAACTCTTATTTCAACGATACCCTTGCTTGCTTCAGTCAATGTTAAAGAATATAAGGTTGAGAATATCTCTTAAGCAGGTTATCCCAGGGTTCTCAAAATTTGGGTTTATTATTGTTTTTTGGTCTACAGTAATAAAATATGAAAAAAATTAATTTCAGAGAAACTCTTATTTCAACGATACCCTTGCTTGCTTCAGTCAATGTTAAAGAATATAAGGTTGAGAATATCTCTTAAGCAGGTTATCCCAGGGTTCTCAAAATTTGGGTTTATAATTGTTTTTTGGTCTACAGTAATAAAATATGAAAAAAGTTAATTTCAGAGAAACTCTTATTTTAACGATACCCTTGCTTGCTTCAGTCAATGTTAAAGAATATAAGGTTGAGAATATCTCTTAAGCAGGTTATCCCAGGGTTCTCAAAATTTGGGTTTATTATTGTTTTTTGGTCTACAGTAATAAAATATGAAAAAAATTAATTTCAAAGAAACTCTTATTTCAACGATACCCTTGCTTGCTTCAGTCAATGTTAAAGAATATAAGGTTGAGAATATCTCTTAAGCAGGTTATCCCAGGGTTCTCAAAATTTGGTTTTATAATTGTTTTTTGGTCTACAGTAATAAAATATGAAAAAAATTAATTTCAGAGAAACTCTTATTTCAACGATACCCATGCTTGCTTCAGTCAATGTTAAAGAATATAAGGTTGAGAATATCTCTTAAGCAGGTTATCCCAGGGTTCTCAAAATTTGGGTTTATTATTGTTTTTTGGTCTACAGTAATAAAATATGAAAAAAATTAATTTCAGAGAAACTCTTATTTCAACGATACCCTTGCTTGCTTCAGTCAATGTTAAAGAATATAAGGTTGAGAATATCTCTTAAGCAGGTTATCCCAGGGTTCTCAAAATTTGGGTTTATTATTGTTTTTTGGTCTACAGTAATAAAGTATGAAAAAAATTAATTTCAAAGAAACTCTTATTTCAACGATACCCTTGCTTGCTTCAGTCAATGTTAAAGAATATAAGTTATCCCAGGGTTCTCAAAATTTGGGTTTATTATTGTTTTTTGGTCTACAGTAATAAAATATGAAAAAAATTAATTTCAGAGAAACTCTTATTTCAACGATACCCTTGCTTGCTTCAGTCAATGTTAAAGAATATAAGGTTGAGAATATCTCTTAGGCAGGTTATCCCAGGGTTCTCAAAATTTGGGTTTATTGTTGTTTTTTGGTCTACAGTAATAAAATATGAAAAAAATTAAATTCAGAGAAACTCTTATTTCAACGATACCCTTGCTTGCTTCAGTCAATGTTAAAGAATATAAGGTTGAGAATATCTCTTAAGCAGGTTAGCCCAGGGTTCTCAAAATTTGGGTTTATAATTGTTTTTTGGTCTACAGTAATAAAATATGAAAAAAATTAATTTCAGAGAAACTCTTATTTCAACGATACCCTTGCTTGCTTCAGCCAATGTTAAAGAATATAAGGTTGAGAATATCTCTTAAGCAGGTTATCCCAGGGTTCTCAAAATTTGGGTTTATTATTGTTTTTTGGTCTACAGTAATAAAATATGAAAAAAATTAATTTCAGAGAAACTCTTATTTCAACGATACCCTTGCTTGCTTCAGTCAATGTTAAAGAATATAAGGTTGAGAATATCTCTTAAGCAGGTTATCCCACGGTTTTCAAAATTTGGGTTTATTATTGTTTTTTGATCTACAGTAATAAAATATGAAAAAAATTAATTTCAGAGAAACTCTTATTTCAACGATACCCGTGCTTGCTTCAGTCAATGTTAAAGAATATAAGGTTGAGAATATCTCTTAAGCAGGTTATCCCAGGGTTCTCAAAATTTGGGTTTATTATTGTTTTTTGGTCTACAGTAATAAAATATGAAAAAAATTAATTTCAGAGAAACTCTTATTTCAACGATACCCTTGCTTGCTTCAGTCAATGTTAAAGAATATAAGGTTGAGAATATCTCTTAAGCAGGTTATCCCAGGGTTCTCAAAATTTGGGTTTATTATTGTTTTTTGGTCTACAGTAATAAAATATGAAAAAAATTAATTTCAGAGAAACTCTTATTTCAACGATACCCTTGCTTGCTTCAGTCAATGTTAAAGAATATAAGGTTGAGAATATTTCTTAAGCAGGCTATCCCAGGGTTCTCAAAATTTGGGTTTATTATTGTTTTTTGGTTTACAGTAATAAAATATGAAAAAAATTAATTTCAAAGAAACTCTTATTTCAACGATACCCTTGCTTGCTTCAGTCAATGTTAAAGAATATAAGGTTGAGAATATCTCTTAAGCAGGTTATCCCAGGGTTCTCAAAATTTGGGTTTATTATTGTTTTTTGGTCTACAGTAATAAAATATGAAAAAAATTAATTTCAAAGAAACTCTTATTTCAACGATACCCTTGCTTGCTTCAGTCAATGTTAAAGAATATAAGGTTGAAAATATCTCTTAAGCAGGTTATCCCAGGGTTTTCAAAATTTGGGTTTATTATTGTTTTTTGGTTAACAGTAATAAAATATGAAAAAAATTAATTTCAGAGAAACTCTTATTTCAACGATACCCTTGCTTGCTTCAGTCAATGTTAAAGAATATAAGGTTGAGAATATCTCTTAAGCAGGTTATCCCAGGGTTCTCAAAATTTGGGTTTATTATTGTTTTTTGGTCTACAGTAATAAAATATGAAAAAAATTAATTTCAAAGAAACTCTTATTTCAACGATACCCTTGCTTGCTTCAGTCAATGTTAAAGAATATAAGTTATCCCAGGGTTCTCAAAATTTGGGTTTATTATTGTTTTTTGGTCTACAGTAATAAAATATGAAAAAAATTAATTTCAGAGAAACTCTTATTTCAACGATACCCTTGCTTGCTTCAGTCAATGTTAAAGAATATAAGGTTGAGAATATCTCTTAAGCAGGTTATCCCAGGGTTCTCAAAATTTGGGTTTATTGTTGTTTTTTGGTCTACAGTAATAAAATATGAAAAAAATTAATTTCAGAGAAACTCTTATTTCAACGATACCCTTGCTTGCTTCAGTCAATGTTAAAGAATATAAGGTTGAGAATATCTCTTAAGCAGGTTATCCCAGGGTTCTCAAAATTTGGGTTTATAATTGTTTTTTGGTCTACAGTAATAAAATATGAAAAAAATTAATTTCAGAGAAACTCTTATTTCAACGATACCCTTGCTTGCTTCAGCCAATGTTAAAGAATATAAGGTTGAGAATATCTCTTAAGCAGGTTATCCCAGGGTTCTCAAAATTTGGGTTTATTATTGTTTTTTGATCTATAGTAATAAAATATGAAAAAAATTAATTTCAGAGAAACTCTTATTTCAACGATACCCTTGCTTGCTTCAGTCAATGTTAAAGAATATAAGGTTGAGAATATCTCTTAAGCAGGTTATCCCAGGGTTCTCAAAATTTGGGTTTATTATTGTTTTTTGGTCTACAGTAATAAAATATGAAAAAAATTAATTTCAGAGAAACTCTTATTTCAACGATACCCTTGCTTGCTTCAGTCAATGTTAAAGAATATAAGGTTGAGAATATCTCTTAAGCAGGTTATCCCAGGGTTCTCAAAATTTGGGTTTATTATTGTTTTTTGGTCTACAGTAATAAAATATGAAAAAAATTAATTTCAGAGAAACTCTTATTTCAACGATACCCTTGCTTGCTTCAGTCAATGTTAAAGAATATAAGGTTGAGAATATTTCTTAAGCAGGCTATCCCAGGGTTCTCAAAATTTGGGTTTATTATTGTTTTTTGGTTTACAGGAATAAAATATGAAAAAAATTAATTTCAAAGAAACTCTTATTTCAACGATACCCTTGCTTGCTTCAGTCAATGTTAAAGAATATAAGGTTGAGAATATCTCTTAAGCAGGTTATCCCAGGGTTCTCAAAATTTGGGTTTATTATTGTTTTTTGGTCTACAGTAATAAAATATGAAAAAAATTAATTTCAAAGAAACTCTTATTTCAACGATACCCTTGCTTGCTTCAGTTAATGTTAAAGAATATAAGGTTGAAAATATCTCTTAAGCAGGTTATCCCAGGGTTTTCAAAATTTGGGTTTATTATTGTTTTTTGGTTTACAGTAATAAAATATGAAAAAAATTAATTTCAAAGAAACTCTTATTTCAACGATACCCTTGCTTGCTTCAGTCAATGTTAAAGAATATAAGGTTGAGAATATCTCTTAAGCAGGTTATCCCAGGGTTCTCAAAATTTGGGTTTATAATTGTTTTTTGGTCTACAGTAATAAAATATGAAAAAAGTTAATTTCAGAGAAACTCTTATTTCAACGATACCCTTGCTTGCTTCAGTCAATGTTAAAGAATATAGGGTTGAGAATATCTCTTAAGCAGGTTATCCCAGGGTTCTCAAAATTTGGGTTTATTATTGTTTTTTGGTCTACAGTAATAAAATATGAAAAAAATTAATTTCAAAGAAACTCTTATTTCAACGATACCCTTGCTTGCTTCAGTCAATGTTAAAGAATATAAGGTTGAAAATATCTCTTAAGCAGGTTATCCCAGGGTTTTCAAAATTTGGGTTTATTATTGTTTTTTGGTTTACAGTAATAAAATATGAAAAAAATTAATTTCAAAGAAACTCTTATTTCAACGATACCCTTGCTTGCTTCAGTCAATGTTAAAGAATATAAGGTTGAGAATATCTCTTAAGCAGGTTATCCCAGGGTTCTCAAAATTTGGGTTTATTATTGTTTTTTGGTCTACAGTAATAAAATATGAAAAAAATTAATTTCAAAGAAACTCTTATTTCAACGATACCCTTGCTTGCTTCAGTCAATGTTAAAGAATATAAGGTTGAGAATATCTCTTAAGCAGGTTATCCCAGGGTTCTCAAAATTTGGGTTTATAATTGTTTTTTGGTCTACAGTAATAAAATATGAAAAAAGTTAATTTCAGAGAAACTCTTATTTCAACGATACCCTTGCTTGCTTCAGTCAATGTTAAAGAATATAAGGTTGAGAATATCTCTTAAGCAGGTTATCCCAGGGTTTTCAAAATTTGGGTTTATTATTGTTTTTTGGTCTACAGTAATAAAATATGAAAAAAATTAATTTCAGAGAAACTCTTATTTCAACGATACCCTTGCTTGCTTCAGTCAATGTTAAAGAATATAAGGTTGAGAATATCTCTTAAGCAGGTTATCCCAGGGTTCTCAAAATTTGGGTTTATAATTGTTTTTTGGTCTACAGTAATAAAATATGAAAAAAGTTAATTTCAGAGAAACTCTTATTTTAACGATACCCTTGCTTGCTTCAGTCAATGTTAAAGAATATAAGGTTGAGAATATCTCTTAAGCAGGTTATCCCAGGGTTCTCAAAATTTGGGTTTATTATTGTTTTTTGGTCTACAGTAATAAAATATGAGAAAAATTAATTTCAAAGAAACTCTTATTTCAACGATACCCTTGCTTGCTTCAGTCAATGTTAAAGAATATAAGGTTGGGAATATCTCTTAAGCAGGTTATCCCAGGGTTCTCAAAATTTGGGTTTATAATTGTTTTTTGGTCTACAGTAATAAAATATGAAAAAAATTAATTTCAGAGAAACTCTTATTTCAACGATACCCATGCTTGCTTCAGTCAATGTTAAAGAATATAAGGTTGAGAATATCTCTTAAGCAGGTTATCCCAGGGTTCTCAAAATTTGGGTTTATTATTGTTTTTTGGTCTACAGTAATAAAATATGAAAAAAATTAATTTCAGAGAAACTCTTATTTCAACGATACCCTTGCTTGCTTCAGTCAATGTTAAAGAATATAAGGTTGAGAATATCTCTTAAGCAGGTTATCCCAGGGTTCTCAAAATCTGGGTTTATTATTGTTTTTTGGTCTACAGTAATAAAATATGAAAAAAATTAATTTCAGAGAAACTCTTATTTCAACGATACCCTTGCTTGCTTCAGTCAATGTTAAAGAATATAAGGTTGAGAATATCTCTTAAGCAGGTTATCCCAGGGTTCTCAAAATTTGGGTTTATTATTGTTTTTTGGTCTACAGTAATAAAATATGAGAAAAATTAATTTCAAAGAAACTCTTATTTCAACGATACCCTTGCTTGCTTCAGTCAATGTTAAAGAATATAAGGTTGAGAATATCTCTTAAGCAGGTTATCCCAGGGTTCTCAAAAATTGGGTTTATTATTGTTTTTTGGTCTACAGTAATAAAATATGAAAAAAATTTATTTCAGAGAAACTCTTATTTCAACGATACCCTTGCTTGCTTCAGTCAATGTTAAAGAATATAAGGTTGAGAATATCTCTTAAGCAGGTTATCCCAGGGTTCTCAAAATTTGGGTTTATTATTGTTTTTTGGTCTACAGTAATAAAATATGAAAAAAATTAATTTCAGAGAAACTCTTATTTCAACGATACCCTTGCTTGCTTCAGTCAATGTTAAAGAATATAAGGTTGAGAATATCTCTTAAGCAGGTTATCCCAGGGTTCTCAAAATTTGGGTTTATTATTGTTTTTTGGTCTACAGTTATAAAATATGAAAAAAATTAATTTCAAAGAAACTCTTATTTCAACGATACCCTTGCTTGCTTCAGTCAATGTTAAAGAATATAAGGTTGAGAATATCTCTTAAGCAGGTTATCCCAGGGTTCTCAAAATTTGGGTTTATTATTGTTTTTTGGTCTACAGTAATAAAATATGAAAAAAGTTAATTTCAGAGAAACTCTTATTTCAACGATACCCTTGCTTGCTTCAGTCAATGTTAAAGAATATAAGGTTGAGAATATCTCTTAAGCAGGTTATCCCAGGGTTCTCAAAATTTGGGTTTATTATTGTTTTTTGGTCTACAGTAATAAAATATGAAAAAAATTAATTCCAGAGAAACTCTTATTTCAACGATACCCTTGCTTGCTTCAGTCAATGTTAAAGAATATAAGGTTGAGAATATCTCTTAAGCAGGTTATCCCAGGGTTCTCGTTTATCATTGTTTTTTGGTCTACAGTAATAAAATATGAAAAAAATTAATTTCAAAAAAACTCTTATTTCAACGATACCCTTGCTTGCTTCAGTCAATGTTAAAGAATATAAGGTTGAGAATATCTCTTAAGCAGGTTATCCCAGGGTTCTCAAAATTTGGGTTTATAATTGTTTTTTGGTCTACAGTAATAAAATATGAAAAAAATTAATTTCAGAGAAACTCTTATTTCAACGATACCCATGCTTGCTTCAGTCAATGTTAAAGAATATAAGGTTGAGAATATCTCTTAAGCAGGTTATCTCAGGGTTCTCAAAATTTGGGTTTATTATTGTTTTTTGGTCAACAGTAATAAAATATGAAAAAAATTAATTTCAGAGAAACTCTTATTGCAACGATACCCTTGCTTGCTTCAGTCAATGTTAAAGAATATAAGGTTGAGAATATCTCTTAAGCAGGTTATCCCAGGGTTCTCAAAATTTGGGTTTATTATTGTTTTTTGGTCTACAGTAATAAAATATGAAAAAAATTAATTTCAAAGAAACTCTTATTTCAACGATACCCTTGCTTGCTTCAGTCAATGTTAAAGAATATAAGTTATCCCAGGGTTCTCAAAATTTGGGTTTATTATTGTTTTTTGGTCTACAGTAATAAAATATGAAAAAAATTAATTTCAGAGAAACTGTTATTTCAACGATACCCTTGCTTGCTTCAGTCAATGTTAAAGAATATAAGGTTGAGAATATCTCTTAAGCAGGTTATCCCAGGGTTCTCAAAATTTGGGTTTATTATTGTTTTTTGGTCTACAGTAATAAAATATGAAAAAAATTAATTTCAGAGAAACTCTTATTTCAACGATACCCATGCTTGCTTCAGTCAATGTTAAAGAATATAAGGTTGAGAATATCTCTTAAGCAGGTTATCCCAGGGTTCTTAAAATTTGGGTTTATTATTGTTTTTTGGTCTACAGTAATAAAATATGAAAAAAATTAATTTCAGAGAAACTCTTATTTCAACGATACCCTTGCTTGCTTCAGTCAATGTTAAAGAATATAAGGTTAAGAATATCTCTTAAGCAGGTTATCCCAGGGTTCTCAAAATTTGGGTTTATTATTGTTTTTTGGTCTACAGTAATAAAATATGAAAAAAATTAATTTCAAAGAAACTCTTATTTCAACGATACCCTTGCTTGCTTCAGTCAATGTTAAAGAATATAAGTTATCCCAGGGTTCTCAAAATTTGGGTTTATTATTGTTTTTTGGTCTACAGTAATAAAATATGAAAAAAATTAATTTCAAAGAAACTCTTATTTCAACGATACCCTTGCTTGCTTCAGTCAATGTTAAAGAATATAAGGTTAAGAATATCTCTTAAGCAGGTTATCCCAGGGTTCTCAAAATTTGGGTTTATTATTGTTTTTTGGTCTACAGTAATAAAAAATGAAAAAAAATAATTTCACAGAAACTCTTATTTCAACGATACCCTTGCTTGCTTCAGTCAATGTTAAAGAATATAAGGTTGAGAATATCTCTTAAGCAGGTTATCCCAGGGTTCTCAAAATTTGGGTTTATTATTGTTTTTTGGTCTACAGTAATAAAATATGAAAAAAATTAATTTCAGAGAAACTCTTATTTCAACGATACCCTTGCTTGCTTCAGTCAATGTTAAAGAATATAAGGTTGAGAATATCTCTTAAGCAGGTTATCCCAGGGTTCTCAAAATTTGGGTTTATTATTGTTTTTTGGTCTACAGTAATAAAATATGAAAAAAATTAATTTCAGAGAAACTCTTATTTCAACGATACCCTTGCTTGCTTCAGTCAATGTTAAAGAATATAAGGTTGAGAATATCTCTTAAGCAGGTTATCCCAGGGTTCTCAAAATTTGGGTTTATAATTGTTAGTTGGTCTACAGTAATAAAATATGAAAAAAGTTAATTTCAGAGAAACTCTTATTTTAACGATACCCTTGCTTGCTTCAGTCAATGTTAAAGAATATAAGGTTGAGAATATCTCTTAAGCAGGTTATCCCAGGGTTCTCAAAATTTGGGTTTATTATTGTTTTTTGGTCTACAGTAATAAAATATGAAAAAAATTAATTTCAAAGAAACTCTTATTTCAACGATACCCTTGCTTGCTTCAGTCAATGTTAAAGAATATAAGGTTGAGAATATCTCTTAAGCAGGTTATCCCAGGGTTCTCAAAATTTGGGTTTATAATTGTTTTTTGGTCTACAGTAATAAAATATGAAAAAAATTAATTTCAGAGAAACTCTTATATCAACGATACCCATGCTTGCTTCAGTCAATGTTAAAGAATATAAGGTTGAGAATATCTCTTAAGCAGGTTATCCCAGGGTTCTCAAAATTTGGGTTTATTATTGTTTTTTGGTCTACAGTAATAAAATATGAAAAAAATTAATTCCAGAGAAACTCTTATTTCAACGATACCCTTGCTTGCTTCAAACAATGTTAAAGAATATAAGGTTGAGAATATCTCTTAAGCAGGTTATCCCAGGGTTCTCAAAATTTGGGTTTATTATTGTTTTTTGGTCTACAGTAATAAAATATGAAAAAAATTAATTTCAAAGAAACTCTTATTTCAACGATACCCTTGCTTGCTTCAGTCAATGTTAAAGAATATAAGTTATCCCAGGGTTCTCAAAATTTGGGTTTATTATTGTTTTTTGGTCTACAGTAATAAAATATGAAAAAAATCAATTTCAGAGAAACTCTTATTTCAACGATACCCTTGCTTGCTTCAGTCAATGTTAAAGAATATAAGGTTGAGAATATCTCTTAAGCAGGTTATCCCAGGGTTCTCAAAATTTGGGTTTATTAATGTTTTTTGGTCTACAGTAATAAAATATGAAAAAAATTAATTTCAGAGAAACTCTTATTTCAACGATACCCTTGCTTGCTTCAGTCAATGTTAAAGAATATAAGGTTGAGAATATCTCTTAAGCAGGTTATCCCAGGGTTCTCAAAATTTGGGTTTATTATTGTTTTTTGGTCTCCAGTAATAAAATATGAAAAAAATTAATTTCAGAGAAACTCTTATTTCAACGATACCCTTGCTTGCTTCAGTCAATGTTAAAGAATATAAGGTTGAGAATATCTCTTAAGCAGGTTATCCCAGGGTTCTCAAAATTTGGGTTTATTATTGTTTTTTGGTCTACAGTAATAAAATATGAAAAAAATTAATTTCAGAGAAACTCTTATTTCAACGATACCCTTGCTTGCTTCAGTCAATGTTAAAGAATATAAGGTTGAGAATATCTCTTAAGCAGGTTATCCCAGGGTTCTCAAAATTTGGGTTTATTATTGTTTTTTGGTCTACAGTAATAAAATATGAAAAAAATTAATTTCAAAGAAACTCTTATTTCAACGATACCCTTGCTTGCTTCAGTCAATGTTAAAGAATATAAGGTTGAGAATATCTCTTAAGCAGGTTATCCCAGGGTTCTCAAAATTTGGGTTTATTATTGTTTTTTGGTCTACAGTAATAAAATATGAAAAAAATTAATTTCAGAGAAACTCTTATTTCAACGATACCCTTGCTTGCTTCAGTCAATGTTAAAGAATATAAGGTTGAGAATATCTCTTAAGCAGGTTATCCCAGGGTTCTCAAAATTTGGGTTTATTAATGTTTTTTGGTCTACAGTAATAAAATATGAAAAAAATTAATTTCAGAGAAACTCTTATTTCAACGATACCCTTGCTTGCTTCAGTCAATGTTAAAGAATATAAGGTTGAGAATATCTCTTAAGCAGGTTATCCCAGGGTTCTCAAAATTTGGGTTTATTATTGTTTTTTGGTCTACAGTAATAAAATATGAAAAAAATTAATTTCAGAGAAACTCTTATTTCAACGATACCCTTGCTTGCTTCAGTCAATGTTAAAGAATATAGGGTTGAGAATATCTCTTAAGCAGGTTATCCCAGGGTTCTCAAAATTTGGGTTTATTATTGTTTTTTGGTCTACAGTAATAAAATATGAAAAAAATTAATTTCAGAGAAACTCTTATTTCAACGATACCCTTGCTTGCTTCAGTCAATGTTAAAGAATATAAGGTTGAGAATATCTCTTAAGCAGGTTATCCCAGGGTTCTTAAAATTTGGGTTTATTATTGTTTTTTGGTCTACAGTAATAAAATATGAAAAAAATTAATTTCAAAGAAACTCTTATTTCAACGATACCCTTGCTTGCTTCAGTCAATGTTAAAGAATATAAGGTTAAGAATATCTCTTAAGCAGGTTATCCCAGGGTTCTCAAAATTTGGGTTTATTATTGTTTTTTGGTCTACAGTAATAAAAAATGAAAAAAAATAATTTCACAGAAACTCTTACTTCAACGATACCCTTGCTTGCTTCAGTCAATGTTAAAGAATATAAGGTTGAGAATATCTCTTAAGCAGGTTATCCCAGGGTTCTCAAAATTTGGGTTTATTATTGTTTTTTGGTCTACAGTAATAAAATATGAAAAAAATTAATTTCAGAGAAACTCTTATTTCAACGATACCCTTGCTTGCTTCAGTCAATGTTAAAGAATATAAGGTTGAGAATATCTCTTAAGCAGGTTATCCCAGGGTTCTCAAAATTTGGGTTTATTATTGTTTTTTGGTCTACAGTAATAAAATATGAAAAAAATTAATTTCAGAGAAACTCTTATTTCAACGATACCCTTGCTTGCTTCAGTCAATGTTAAAGAATATAAGGTTGAGAATATCTCTTAAGCAGGTTATCCCAGGGTTCTCAAAATTTGGGTTTATAATTGTTAGTTGGTCTACAGTAATAAAATATGAAAAAAGTTAATTTCAGAGAAACTCTTATTTTAACGATACCCTTGCTTGCTTCAGTCAATGTTAAAGAATATAAGGTTGAGAATATCTCTTAAGCAGGTTATCCCAGGGTTCTCAAAATTTGGGTTTATTATTGTTTTTTGGTCTACAGTAATAAAATATGAAAAAAATTAATTTCAAAGAAACTCTTATTTCAACGATACCCTTGCTTGCTTCAGTCAATGTTAAAGAATATAAGGTTGAGAATATCTCTTAAGCAGGTTATCCCAGGGTTCTCAAAATTTGGGTTTATAATTGTTTTTTGGTCTACAGTAATAAAATATGAAAAAAATTAATTTCAGAGAAACTCTTATTTCAACGATACCTATGCTTGCTTCAGTCAATGTTAAAGAATATAAGGTTGAGAATATCTCTTAAGCAGGTTATCCCAGGGTTCTCAAAATTTGGGTTTATTATTGTTTTTTGGTCTACAGTAATAAAATATGAAAAAAATTAATTTCAGAGAAACTCTTATTTCAACGATACCCTTGCTTGCTTCAAACAATGTTAAAGAATATAAGGTTGAGAATATCTCTTAAGCAGGTTATCCCAGGGTTCTCAAAATTTGGGTTTATAATTGTTTTTTGGTCTACAGTAATAAAATATGAAAAAAATTAATTTCAAAGAAACTCTTATTTCAACGATACCCTTGCTTGCTTCAGTCAATGTTAAAGAATATAAGTTATCCCAGGGTTCTCAAAATTTGGGTTTATTATTGTTTTTTGGTCTACAGTAATAAAATATGAAAAAAATTAATTTCAGAGAAACTCTTATTTCAACGATACCCTTGCTTGCTTCAGTCAATGTTAAAGAATATAAGGTTGAGAATATCTCTTAAGCAGGTTATCCCAGGGTTCTCAAAATTTGGGTTTATTAATGTTTTTTGGTCTACAGTAATAAAATATGAAAAAAATTAATTTCAGAGAAACTCTTATTTCAACGATACCCTTGCTTGCTTCAGTCAATGTTAAAGAATATAAGGTTGAGAATATCTCTTAAGCAGGTTATCCCAGGGTTCTCAAAATTTGGGTTTATTATTGTTTTTTGGTCTCCAGTAATAAAATATGAAAAAAATTAATTTCAGAGAAACTCTTATTTCAACGATACCCTTGCTTGCTTCAGTCAATGTTAAAGAATATAAGGTTGAGAATATCTCTTAAGCAGGTTATCCCAAGGTTCTCAAAATTTGGGTTTATTATTGTTTTTTGGTCTACAGTAATAAAATATGAAAAAAATTAATTTCAGAGAAACTCTTATTTCAACGATACCCTTGCTTGCTTCAGTCAATGTTAAAGAATATAAGGTTGAGAATATCTCTTAAGCAGGTTATCCCAGGGTTCTCAAAATTTGGGTTTATTATTGTTTTTTGGTCTACAGTAATAAAATATGAAAAAAATTAATTTCAGAGAAACTCTTATTTCAACGATACCCTTGCTTGCTTCAGTCAATGTTAAAGAATATAAGGTTGAGAATACCTCTTAAGCAGGTTATCCCAGGGTTCTCAAAATTTGGGTTTATTATTGTTTTTTGGTCTACAGTAATAAAATATGAAAAAAATTAATTTCAGAGAAACTCTTATTTCAACGATACCCTTGCTTGCTTCAGTCAATGTTAAAGAATATAAGGTTGAGAATATCTCTTAAGCAGGTTATCCCAGGGTTCTCAAAATTTGGGTTTATTATGTTTTTTGGTCTACAGTAATAAAATATGAAAAAAGTTAATTTCAGAGAAACTCTTATTTCAACGATACCCTTGCTTGCTTCAGTCAATGTTAAAGAATATAAGGTTGAGAATATCTCTTAAGCAGGTTATCCCAGGGTTCTCAAAATTTGGGTTTATTATTGTTTTTTGGTCTACAGTAATAAAATATGAAAAAAATTAATTTCAGAGAAACTCTTATTTCAACGATACCCTTGCTTGCTTCAGTCAATGTTAAAGAATATAAGGTTGAGAATATCTCTTAAGCAGGTTATCCCAGGGTTCTCAAAATTTGGGTTTATTATTGTTTTTTGGTCTACAGTAATAAAATATGAAAAAAATTAATTTCAAAGAAACTCTTATTTCAACGATACCCTTGCTTGCTTCAGTCAATGTTAAAGAATATAAGGTTGAGAATATCTCTTAAGCAGGTTATCCCAGGGTTCTCAAAATTTGGGTTTATTATTGTTTTTTGGTCTACAGTAATAAAATATGAAAAAAATTAATTTCAGAGAAACTCTTATTTCAACGATACCCTTGCTTGCTTCAGTCAATGTTAAAGAATATAAGGTTGAGAATATCTCTTAAGCAGGTTATCCCAGGGTTCTCAAAATTTGGGTTTATTATTGTTTTTTGGTCTACAGTAATAAAATATGAAAAAAATTAATTTCAGAGAAACTCTTATTTCAACGATACCCTTGCTTGCTTCAGTCAATGTTAAAGAATATAAGGTTGAGAATATCTCTTAAGCAGGTTATCCCAGGGTTCTCAAAATTTGGGTTTATTATGTTTTTTGGTCTACAGTAATAAAATATGAAAAAAGTTAATTTCAGAGAAACTCTTATTTCAACGATACCCTTGCTTGCTTCAGTCAATGTTAAAGAATATAAGGTTGAGAATATCTCTTAAGCAGGTTATCCCAGGGTTCTCAAAATTTGGGTTTATTATTGTTTTTTGGTCTACAGTAATAAAATATGAAAAAAATTAATTTCAGAGAAACTCTTATTTCAACGATACCCTTGCTTGCTTCAGTCAATGTTAAAGAATATAAGGTTGAGAATATCTCTTAAGCAGGTTATCCCAGGGTTCTCAAAATTTGGGTTTATTAATGTTTTTTGGTCTACAGTAATAAAATATGAAAAAAATTAATTTCAGAGAAACTCTTATTTCAACGATACCCTTGCTTGCTTCAGTCAATGTTAAAGAATATAAGGTTGAGAATATCTCTTAAGCAGGTTATCCCAGGGTTCTCAAAATTTGGGTTTATTAATGTTTTTTGGTCTACAGTAATAAAATATGAAAAAAATTAATTTCAGAGAAACTCTTATTTCAACGATACCCTTGCTTGCCTCAGTCAATGTTAAAGAATATAAGGTTGAGAATATCTCTTAAGCAGGTTATCCCAGGGTTCTCAAAATTTGGGTTTATTATTGTTTTTTGGTCTACAGTAATAAAATATGAAAAAAATTAATTTCAGAGAAACTCTTATTTCAACGATACCCTTGCTTGCTTCAGTCAATGTTAAAGAATATAAGGTTGAGAATATCTCTTAAGCAGGTTATCCCAGGGTTCTCAAAATTTGGGTTTATTATTGTTTTTTGGTCTACAGTAATAAAATATGAAAAAAATTAATTTCAGAGAAACTCTTATTTCAACGATACCCTTGCTTGCTTCAGTCAATGTTAAAGAATATAAGGTTGAGAATATCTCTTAAGCAGGTTATCCCAGGGTTCTCAAAATTTGGGTTTATTATTGTTTTTTGGTCTACAGTAATAAAATATGAAAAAAATTAATTTCAGAGAAACTCTTATTTCAACGATACCCTTGCTTGCTTCAGTCAATGTTAAAGAATATAAGGTTGAGAATATCTCTTAAGCAGGTTATCCCAGGGTTCTCAAAATTTGGGTTTATTATTGTTTTTTGGTCTACAGTAATAAAATATGAAAAAAATTAATTTCAGAGAAACTCTTATTTCAACGATACCCTTGCTTGCTTCAGTCAATGTTAAAGAATATAAGGTTGAGAATATCTCTTAAGCAGGTTATCCCAGGGTTCTCAAAATTTGGGTTTATTAATGTTTTTTGGTCTACAGTAATAAAATATGAAAAAAATTAATTTCAGAGAAACTCTTATTTCAACGATACCCTTGCTTGCTTCAGTCAATGTTAAAGAATATAAGGTTGAGAATATCTCTTAAGCAGGTTATCCCAGGGTTCTCAAAATTTGGGTTTATTATTGTTTTTTGGTCTACAGTAATAAAATATGAAAAAAATTAATTTCAGAGAAACTCTTATTTCAACGATACCCTTGCTTGCTTCAGTCAATGTTAAAGAATATAAGGTTGAGAATATCTCTTAAGCAGGTTATCCCAGGGTTCTCAAAATTTGGGTTTATTATTGTTTTTTGGTCTACAGTAATAAAATATGAACAAAGTTAATTTCAGAGAAACTCTTATTTCAACGATACCCTTGCTTGCTTCAGTCAATGTTAAAGAATATAAGGTTGAGAATATCTCTTAAGCAGGTTATCCCAGGGCTCTCAAAATTTGGGCTTATTATGTTTTTTGGTCTACAGTAATAAAATATGAAAAAAGTTGATTTCAGAGAAACTCTTATTTCAACGATACCCTTGCTTGCTTCAGTCAATGTTAAAGAATATAAGGTTGAGAATATCTCTTAAGCAGGTTATCCCAGGGTTCTCAAAATTTGGGTTTATTATTGTTTTTTGGTCTACAGTAATAAAATATGAAAAAAATTAATTTCAGAGAAACTCTTATTTCAACGATACCCTTGCTTGCTTCAGTCAATGTTAAAGAATATAGGGTTGAGAATATCTCTTAAGCAGGTTATCCCAGGGTTCTCAAAATTTGGGTTTATTATTGTTTTTTGGTCTACAGTAATAAAATATGAAAAAAATTAATTTCAGAGAAACTCTTATTTCAACGATACCCTTGCTTGCTTCAGTCAATGTTAAAGAATATAAGGTTGAGAATATCTCTTAAGCAGGTTATCCCAGGGTTCTTAAAATTTGGGTTTATTATTGTTTTTTGGTCTACAGTAATAAAATATGAAAAAAATTAATTTCAAAGAAACTCTTATTTCAACGATACCCTTGCTTGCTTCAGTCAATGTTAAAGAATATAAGGTTGAGAATATCTCTTAAGCAGGTTATCCCAGGGTTCTCAAAATTTGGGTTTATTATTGTTTTTTGGTCTCCGGTAATAAAAAATGAAAAAAATTAATTTCAGAGAAACTCTTATTTCAACGATACCCTTGCTTGCTTCAGTCAATGTTAAAGAATATAAGGTTGAGAATATCTCTTAAGCAGGTTATCCCAGGGTTCTCAAAATTTGGGTTTATTATTGTTTTTTGGTCTACAGTAATAAAATATGAAAAAAATTAATTTCAGAGAAACTCTTATTTCAACGATACCCTTGCTTGCTTCAGTCAATGTTAAAGAATATAAGGTTGAGAATATCTCTTAAGCAGGTTATCCCAGGGTTCTCAAAATTTGGGTTTATTATTGTTTTTTGGTCTACAGTAATAAAATATGAAAAAAATTAATTTCAGAGAAACTCTTATTTCAACGATACCCTTGCTTGCTTCAGTCAATGTTAAAGAATATAAGGTTGAGAATATCTCTTAAGCAGGTTATCCCAGGGTTCTCAAAATTTGGGTTTATAATTGTTAGTTGGTCTACAGTAATAAAATATGAAAAAAGTTAATTTCAGAGAAACTCTTATTTTAACGATACCCTTGCTTGCTTCAGTCAATGTTAAAGAATATAAGGTTGAGAATATCTCTTAAGCAGGTTATCCCAGGGTTCTCAAAATTTGGGTTTATTAATGTTTTTTGGTCTACAGTAATAAAATATGAAAAAAATTAATTTCAAAGAAACTCTTATTTCAACGATACCCTTGCTTGCTTCAGTCAATGTTAAAGAATATAAGGTTGAGAATATCTCTTAAGCAGGTTATCCCAGGGTTCTCAAAATTTGGGTTTATAATTGTTTTTTGGTCTACAGTAATAAAATATGAAAAAAATTAATTTCAGAGAAACTCTTATTTCAACGATACCCATGCTTGCTTCAGTCAATGTTAAAGAATATAAGGTTGAGAATATCTCTTAAGCAGGTTATCCCAGGGTTCTCAAAATTTGGGTTTATTATTGTTTTTTGGTCTACAGTAATAAAATATGAAAAAAATATTTTTCAGAGAAACTCTTATTTCAACGATACCCTTGCTTGCTTCAGTCAATGTTAAAGAATATAAGGTTGAGAATATCTCTTAAGCAGGTTATCCCAGGGTTCTCAAAATTTGGGTTTATTATTGTTTTTTGGTCTACAGTAATAAAATATGAAAAAAATTAATTTCAAAGAAACTCTTATTTCAACGATACCCTTGCTTGCTTCAGTCAATGTTAAAGAATATAAGTTATCCCAGGGTTCTCAAAATTTGGGTTTATTATTGTTTTTTGGTCTACAGTAATAAAATATGAAAAAAATTAATTTCAGAGAAACTCTTATTTCAACGATACCCTTGCTTGCTTCAGTCAATGTTAAAGAATATAAGGTTGAGAATATCTCTTAAGCAGGTTATCCCAGGGTTCTCAAAATTTGGGTTTATTAATGTTTTTTGGTCTACAGTAATAAAATATGAAAAAAATTAATTTCAGAGAAACTCTTATTTCAACGATACCCTTGCTTGCTTCAGTCAATGTTAAAGAATATAAGGTTGAGAATATCTCTTAAGCAGGTTATCCCAGGGTTCTCAAAATTTGGGTTTATTATTGTTTTTTGGTCTCCAGTAATAAAATATGAAAAAAATTAATTTCAGAGAAACTCTTATTTCAACGATACCCTTGCTTGCTTCAGTCAATGTTAAAGAATATAAGGTTGAGAATATCTCTTAAGCAGGTTATCCCAAGGTTCTCAAAATTTGGGTTTATTATTGTTTTTTGGTCTACAGTAATAAAATATGAAAAAAATTAATTTCAGAGAAACTCTTATTTCAACGATACCCTTGCTTGCTTCAGTCAATGTTAAAGAATATAAGGTTGAGAATATCTCTTAAGCAGGTTATCCCAGGGTTCTCAAAATTTGGGTTTATTATTGTTTTTTGGTCTACAGTAATAAAATATGAAAAAAATTAATTTCAGAGAAACTCTTTGATATGTCGGGTTAGATAATATAAACACTTCAGTTTAATCTTCTCAAACAGTAACTTTATTATTTTATTATTAGTGAATTTGTTCACGGTAAAAATAAGAATGATCAAGCTAACAATTTTTATAAATAATTTTGATTTTCTGATTTTTAATTGTACCGGTTTTACTTATACATTTAATTACTAGTACAGTGCAACCTACGTATTTGATTATTTTATACATAACAATTTTTATACATAACAATATGCGCTTCTTTAAAAAAAAAATAATTAAAAAAAAAAATAGTACTGCAGGTTAAACACAAACGAATGATAAATTAAAATAATACTAAAAATAAAAAAAACTATATAAATAAATATAATTAATAAGTTACACATTTAATATTTATCGTTATTATAGTTAATATCTATCTGGAATTTTACGAGTTCTTTTAGACCTTCTAAATTCAACTATATTTTCATTTTCGCCAATTTCATTTTCTAAATCCCTATCACTATTTTCGTATTTTACATCAAATTTTAAATTTTTATTTTCTAATTTTGGCTCATTTTTTGCAGGATCATCTGAAATTGCTATCTCATCATTCAAATTTGGCAAAATATCTATAGACGGATGAAATTTATCGTCCAAGTTTGAATGACGTATTTGATTTTTATGGACGTAGCGAACATGATTATTTACATTTATTAAAAATGTACTTTCACTTATTTTTCTAATCACTCTCGCTGGTATCCATTTTATGTGCAATTTAAAATGATTTCTGTACATTACTTTATCATTTTCTTCAAATTTTTCTACTTTTGTTTTTATATATACATTTTCATTTACAATTTCCTTATCTTTTTTAAAATTATTTCTCTGTTCTATCGGTTTTTCTATTTTATCATGAGCATATATTTCTGAGTTTGTTAAGTTTTGATCAATATCAAACGAAACTCTTTTCTTAACATTAACTAAATCTAACAGTAATTTTGGTTTAAACGTGAAAATCATTTCTGATGGAGTTTTACCAGTAGCAGCATGAGGCGTATTATGTTGGTGTATATGAAATTTATTTATCTTTTCTTCAATACTTAAATTACTATTTTCAACAAGAAATTTCTTCAAAACTTTTTTTATTGATTGAACGTTCCGTTCTGCCAATCCATTTGACTGGGCGTGAAACGGGGGCGAATGCGTTTCAATTATTCCATGTAGCTTACAAAACTTCGAAAATTCGAAGGAAGTGAAAGGTGGGCCATTATCAGTGACTATTTCATGTGGTAAACCAAAAATGCAAAAAAAACTAGATAAACTTTTGTTTACCTCATACGCTGTTGTCCTATTCATTTTCCTCACGTCAACAAATTTACTATAAGCATCAGAAATAAGCATAAAAACATGTTTAGTAAAATAGAAAAAATCCACGTGAATTCTTTGGAAGGGACGTTCTACCATAGGCCATTTAGAAACCACTACTTCTTTTGGAATATTTTGTGTTTGTTCGCATATTAGACAACTTCTAACAAATTTTTCTATATCAGAATCTATTCCACACCACCAAAAATAGGATCGCGCTAACATTTTCATTTTAACAATACCGAGATGATTTTCATGCAACAGTTGTAAAATTTTATGTTTTAGACCATCTCCAATTACTACTCTATCTCCATAATATAAACACCCACTATCAGTATTTAAACTTGCTCTTTTTAAAAAGTATTTCTTTAATTCTTGCTCAATATTATTTGGCCATCCGTTAAGTACATATTCATATACTTGAGACAAAATTTTATCGTCCCTTAAACTTTTTTCAACGTCTGTCACATTTATGGGTAACTTTTCTGAATAATTTAAATAATTTAAACAATCCTCATCTTGCAAATTTGGATTTTCTAGTGGAAGTCTGGATAATGCATCCACATTTGCCATTTTCTTACCATGACGAAACTTTATATCATAATTGTACATAGAAAGTATTACCGACCACCGCTGTAATCGAAATGCTGCCACCGCTGATGTTCCTTTTCTCGGTTGCAAAATTTCTTTCAACGCTTGATTATCGCAATATATTAAAAATTTATGCCCATAAATATATTTATGAAATTTATTTATAGCAAACATTATTGCCAAAGCTTCACGATGTAGTTGCGAATACGATTTTTCCGCAGAAGAAAGACTTCTCGATACAAACATAACTGGTTTTTCTTCACCGTTAATTATATGGGATAACACTGCTCCAACTCCATATGGACTTGCATCAGAAGCAAGTATTATTGGTTTTTGAGGGTCGTAAAGTTCTAAAACGTTATTTTTTAATATAAGTTGTTTACTATTTTCAAAACATTTATTATGTTCTTCCTTCCATTCAAATATTGAGTCTTTTTGAAGCAGTGCATATAAATCCTTTAAATGAGTCGACAAATTTGGAAGAAAACGATGATAATAGTTAATTAAACCAAGATATGACTGAAGCTGTTTTAAATCTTTTGGAGCTGGTGCATTAACCAAAGCTTCAACTTTTTCATCATTTGGACGTAATTTGTTTTCCGACAAACAATGACCTAAATATTTTACGGAATCTTCCAAAAATTTACATTTACTTAAATTTATTTTTATATTATACACATTTAAACGCTGTAACACTTTGAAAAGATTTTGTTTGCATTCTTCATATGTTCTCCCGCCTACAACTGTGTCGTCAATAAAGCAAAATACAAACTCTAAATCAACTAAAATTTGATCCATGACAGACTGAAATATCATAGGGGCACTGGAGACCCCGAATGGAAGACGATTATACTGAAATAACCCTTTATGAGTATTGATTACAAAATACTTTTGAGAATTTTCGGATAATAATAACTGCTGATATGCGCCAGAAAGGTCGATGACACAAAAAAATTTGCAATTTGCTAAATTAGCGAAAATATCCTCAATTTTGGGTAATGGATAATGTTCCATTTCTATAAATTTATTTACCGTTACCTTGCAATCTATACAAATTCGCAATTCACCATTCCGTTTCGGAATAATAACTATCGGACTAGCCCACATACTATATTTAATGGGACTTAATATTTTTTCGTTCACTAATCTATTTAGCTCCTTCTCCACTTTATCTTTGAGTTTAAATGGAACCGAGTAAGCTTTATGGAATATTGGCACCGCGTTATCTTTTACTAGAATTTCAGCTGAAAATCCTTCAATAGGATTATCCAACGTTTCCGACACAATATTTGGAAAATTTATTTTAATTAAATCATGAAGTTCAAAATTTGTATTTACCGTATCATTTGTTGTTGAAACTAGTAAGCTTTCTTTCCAATTTGGAAGTAACACATTCATCCATGTTCTCCCTATCAAAGGTCTAAATTTTATTGAGGATCTAATTACCACTAAATCAAGCACATGCTGCTGCCTGCGAAACTCCACCACAACCTCAATTTTTCCAATAGTTTCTATATAACCTGAAACCGATAATAATTCGTTAGAAATATTTATTAAACCTATATTAGGATACAAATTTTTATATTGCTCTTCACTAATTATCGCTGAACATGCTCCCGAATCGACCTCCATTTCCAATGTTTTTCCTTCTACAATCAGCGTTAACAGTAATGGATCCGGAAACTTTATGTTAACACTATGTATATGACGCACATAACGATTTCGGTAAAAACATCCACTGGATATGTGACCACGTTTTTTGCACAGAAAACATTGCCCATTTTGTGCTGGACAATTTCCTTCTTGATGCCACTTGCGGCATTTTTGACATACTGTAGACCGTTGTGGACTTCTATTTTGATATATTTTATCATTTGTAGGATAAACATCCGACTTGTTTTCAAAACTGGGTGACCTTGATCGACTTTTGTAATTACTGGTTCGAAATTTCTCTCGTCTTGGATTAACGGCATAATGTGGTAGTGGTTGAATTGCTTTTGACTCTTTCTCACTCATTTCTAAATTAAGTGCCACTTCACAACACTTTTCAAAATTTAATGAATCATTATTCAACAAGGCTTGTTGAATATTTTCCTTTCGAATTCCTGCAATAAAACGGTCCGTCAATGCATCATCGATTGCCGATGATTTATATTTTAGAACGGTTTCATGAATGGTAGCAGCATCTGCTCCCGTTGCTAAATTTTTATCCAAAAATTCACCAAAAGCACATGTTTGGGCTAACGTTTTTAATTTTATGATGAATTCGGTAACGCTTTCGCCTTCCGACTGCGAAGCCTTGTGAAATTTATACCTCTCCGCACGTTTATTTATCCGAGGGCTATAATGTTGAGTCAATTTTTTCACCAATTCATCAAATTTTTTCTTTGTTGGATCTTCTGGAACACACAATGATTTTAATACTTTATACGCTGCTGCTCCCATCACCGTAATAAAAAGCGCCGTTTTATCTTCATCTTCCGTTTTATTTACTTTAAAGTACATTTTAATTCTGTCGACATATTCACCAAAATCTTCTCCAGGTTGAAACTCTTCAATTTTTCCAACCATCGTATTTTATTTATCACCAAATTTCGTCTATCACTTTCATTTACTTTTACTTTACTAATTTTCTTTAATCCACTGCATTAATTTGTTTTTACTACCAATTCACCAATTTTCATTCTTAAACTTTTTGTTTTGTATAAATTTATTGAACCACTATATGAACGCACATTTTTTCTGTTATATAAATATAATTACCATCGATATCCAAAACGTAGAGACCCGTTCGTCGCCAATGATATGTCGGGTTAGATAATATAAACACTTCAGTTTAATCTTCTCAAACAGTAACTTTATTATTTTATTATTAGTGAATTTGTTCACGGTAAAAATAAGAATGATCAAGCTAACAATTTTTATAAATAATTTTGATTTTCTGATTTTTAATTGTACCGGTTTTACTTATACATTTAATTACTAGTACAGTGCAACCTACGTATTTGATTATTTTATACATAACAATTTTTATACATAACACTCTTATTTCAACGATACCCTTGCTTGCTTCAGTCAATGTTAAAGAATATAAGGTTGAGAATATCTCTTAAGCAGGTTATCCCAGGGTTCTCAAAATTTGGGTTTATTATTGTTTTTTGGTCTACAGTAATAAAATATGAAAAAAATTAATTTCAGAGAAACTCTTATTTCAACGATACCCTTGCTTGCTTCAGTCAATGTTAAAGAATATAAGGTTGAGAATATCTCTTAAGCAGGTTATCCCAGGGTTCTCAAAATTTGGGTTTATTATGTTTTTTGGTCTACAGTAATAAAATATGAAAAAAGTTAATTTCAGAGAAACTCTTATTTCAACGATACCCTTGCTTGCTTCAGTCAATGTTAAAGAATATAAGGTTGAGAATATCTCTTAAGCAGGTTATCCCAGGGTTCTCAAAATTTGGGTTTATTATTGTTTTTTGGTCTACAGTAATAAAATATGAAAAAAATTAATTTCAGAGAAACTCTTATTTCAACGATACCCTTGCTTGCTTCAGTCAATGTTAAAGAATATAAGGTTGAGAATATCTCTTAAGCAGGTTATCCCAGGGTTCTCAAAATTTGGGTTTATTAATGTTTTTTGGTCTACAGTAATAAAATATGAAAAAAATTAATTTCAGAGAAACTCTTATTTCAACGATACCCTTGCTTGCTTCAGTCAACGTTAAAGAATATAAGGTTGAGAATATCTCTTAAGCAGGTTATCCCAGGGTTCTCAAAATTTGGGTTTATTAATGTTTTTTGGTCTACAGTAATAAAATATGAAAAAAATTAATTTCAGAGAAACTCTTATTTCAACGATACCCTTGCTTGCTTCAGTCAATGTTAAAGAATATAAGGTTGAGAATATCTCTTAAGCAGGTTATCCCAGGGTTCTCAAAATTTGGGTTTATTATTGTTTTTTGGTCTACAGTAATAAAATATGAAAAAAATTAATTTCAGAGAAACTCTTATTTCAACGATACCCTTGCTTGCTTCAGTCAATGTTAAAGAATATAAGGTTGAGAATATCTCTTAAGCAGGTTATCCCAGGGTTCTCAAAATTTGGGTTTATTATTGTTTTTTGGTCTACAGTAATAAAATATGAAAAAAATTAATTTCAGAGAAACTCTTATTTTAACGATACCCTTGCTTGCTTCAGTCAATGTTAAAGAATATAAGGTTGAGAATATCTCTTAAGCAGGTTATCCCAGGGTTCTCAAAATTTGGGTTTATTATTGTTTTTTGGTCTACAGTAATAAAATATGAAAAAAATTAATTTCAGAGAAACTCTTATTTCAACGATACCCTTGCTTGCTTCAGTCAATGTTAAAGAATATAAGGTTGAGAATATCTCTTAAGCAGGTTATCCCAGGGTTCTCAAAATTTGGGTTTATTATTGTTTTTTGGTCTACAGTAATAAAATATGAAAAAAATTAATTTCAGAGAAACTCTTATTTCAACGATACCCTTGCTTGCTTCAGTCAATGTTAAAGAATATAAGGTTGAGAATATCTCTTAAGCAGGTTATCCCAGGGTTCTCAAAATTTGGGTTTATTAATGTTTTTTGGTCTACAGTAATAAAATATGAAAAAAATTAATTTCAGAGAAACTCTTATTTCAACGATACCCTTGCTTGCTTCAGTCAATGTTAAAGAATATAAGGTTGAGAATATCTCTTAAGCAGGTTATCCCAGGGTTCTCAAAATTTGGGTTTATTATTGTTTTTTGGTCTACAGTAATAAAATATGAAAAAAGTTAATTTCAGAGAAAATCTTATTTCAACGATACCCTTGCTTGCTTCAGTCAATGTTAAAGAATATAAGGTTGAGAATATCTCTTAAGCAGGTTATCCCAGGGTTCTCAAAATTTGGGTTTATTATTGTTTTTTGGTCTACAGTAATAAAATATGAAAAAAATTAATTTCAGAGAAACTCTTATTTCAACGATACCCTTGCTTGCTTCAGTCAATGTTAAAGAATATAAGGTTGAGAATATCTCTTAAGCAGGTTATCCCAGGGTTCTCAAAATTTGGGTTTATTATTGTTTTTTGGTCTACAGTAATAAAATATGAAAAAAATTAATTTCAGAGAAACTCTTATTTCAACGATACCCTTGCTTGCTTCAGTCAATGTTAAAGAATATAAGGTTGAGAATATCTCTTAAGCAGGTTATCCCAGGGTTCTCAAAATTTGGGTTTATTAATGTTTTTTGGTCTACAGTAATAAAATATGAAAAAAATTAATTTCAGAGAAACTCTTATTTCAACGATACCCTTGCTTGCTTCAGTCAATGTTAAAGAATATAAGGTTGAGAATATCTCTTAAGCAGGTTATCCCAGGGTTCTCAAAATTTGGGTTTATTATTGTTTTTTGGTCTACAGTAATAAAATATGAAAAAAATTAATTTCAAAGAAACTCTTATTTCAACGACACCCTTGCTTGCTTCAGTCAATGTTAAAGAATATAAGGTTGAGAATATCTCTTAAGCAGGTTATCCCAGGGTTCTCAAAATTTGGGTTTATTAATGTTTTTTGGTCTACAGTAATAAAATATGAAAAAAATTAATTTCAGAGAAACTCTTATTTCAACGATACCCTTGCTTGCTTCAGTCAATGTTAAAGAATATAAGGTTGAGAATATCTCTTAAGCAGGTTATCCCAGGGTTCTCAAAATTTGGGTTTATTAATGTTTTTTGGTCTACAGTAATAAAATATGAAGAAAATTAATTTCAGAGAAACTCTTATTTCAACGATACCCTTGCTTGCTTCAGTCAATGTTAAAGAATATAAGGTTGAGAATATCTCTTAAGCAGGTTATCCCAGGGTTCTCAAAATTTGGGTTTATTATTGTTTTTTGGTCTACAGTAATAAAATATGAAAAAAATTAATTTCAGAGAAACTCTTATTTCAACGATACCCTTGCTTGCTTCAGTCAATGTTAAAGAATATAAGGTTGAGAATATCTCTTAAGCAGGTTATCCCAGGGTTCTCAAAATTTGGGTTTATTATTGTTTTTTGGTCTACAGTAATAAAATATGAAAAAAATTAATTTCAGAGAAACTCTTATTTCAACGATACCCTTGCTTGCTTCAGTCAATGTTAAAGAATATAAGGTTGAGAATATCTCTTAAGCAGGTTATCCCAGGGTTCTCAAAATTTGGGTTTATTATTGTTTTTTGGTCTACAGTAATAAAATATGAAAAAAATTAATTTCAAAGAAACTCTTATTTCAACGACACCCTTGCTTGCTTCAGTCAATGTTAAAGAATATAAGGTTGAGAATATCTCTTAAGCAGGTTATCCCAGGGTTCTCAAAATTTGGGTTTATTAATGTTTTTTGGTCTACAGTAATAAAATATGAAAAAAATTAATTTCAGAGAAACTCTTATTTCAACGATACCCTTGCTTGCTTCAGTCAATGTTAAAGAATATAAGGTTGAGAATATCTCTTAAGCAGGTTATCCCAGGGTTCTCAAAACTTGGGTTTATTATTGTTTTTTGGTCTACAGTAATAAAATATGAAAAAAATTAATTTCAGAGAAACTCTTATTTCAACGATACCCTTGCTTGCTTCAGTCAATGTTAAAGAATATAAGGTTGAGAATATCTCTTAAGCAGGTTATCCCAGGGTTCTCAAAATTTGGGTTTATTAATGTTTTTTGGTCTACAGTAATAAAATATGAAGAAAATTAATTTCAGAGAAACTCTTATTTCAACGATACCCTTGCTTGCTTCAGTCAATGTTAAAGAATATAAGGTTGAGAATATCTCTTAAGCAGGTTATCCCAGGGTTCTCAAAATTTGGGTTTATTATTGTTTTTTGGTCTACAGTAATAAAATATGAAAAAAATTAATTTCAGAGAAACTCTTATTTCAACGATACCCTTGCTTGCTTCAGTCAATGTTAAAGAATATAAGGTTGAGAATATCTCTTAAGCAGGTTATCCCAGGGTTCTCAAAATTTGGGTTTATTATTGTTTTTTGGTCTACAGTAATAAAATATGAAAAAAATTAATTTCAGAGAAACTCTTATTTCAACGATACCCTTGCTTGCTTCAGTCAATGTTAAAGAATATAAGGTTGAGAATATCTCTTAAGCAGGTTATCCCAGGGTTCTCAAAATTTGGGTTTATTATTGTTTTTTGGTCTACAGTAATAAAATATGAAAAAAATTAATTTCAAAGAAACTCTTATTTCAACGACACCCTTGCTTGCTTCAGTCAATGTTAAAGAATATAAGGTTGAGAATATATCTTAAGCAGGTTATCCCAGGGTTCTCAAAATTTGGGTTTATTATTGTTTTTTGGTCTACAGTAATAAAATATGAAAAAAATTAATTTCAGAGAAACTCTTATTTCAACGATACCCTTGCTTGCTTCAGTCAATGTATTATCATTGGACCTTTACTACTATGGTTCTGTTCAGTATACTATTAAATCTATACAGATCACAAACACATCTTATTATAGTTAAGCAAAGGAGGTCACTCCCTCCATACAGATTATCTCCACACGGACCCTGAATTTGAGAATCTCTTACTATTTCCTTAATTTATCTTGACATTCCAAAAGTAATAATTAAATTAAAATTAATATACATATTTATAATAAATACCTTAAATTATTTTTGTTGATTGATGTCATCTGGTTCTAATAGGAATACAACGTGGACTTTTATACTTTTGTAAATTATGTTCAATAAATCCAAATATTGTGTAAAATCCAAATTGAGTAAATGTCAAAAACCAACCATAAGGTTTAAATCCTTCCAAAGTGAATATTAATTCCTGCATATAGCCATATATCAAATATAGCACAAAAACACCAGCACAACATAACCGAAATTGGGTTGTATTATTATAATAACTTAAATCAAAACACAATATTTTTTTTTATTTCTTGAAACGTATCATTATTTTGATATTTATTTGTTCGAATTATCTCCTTGAATCTGCTTTTCAGATATCTCATTCATATTTTGATTGGTTCCTTCGATTTTGTAGTAAAAATGAATTAAAAACTTATTGTAACATATTTGAGAATGAACCAATCTTATATTGTGTAATAAGTAAACTATAAATACTATTTTTAAATTTAAACAATGCTAAAGTATCAAATAAAAGTTTTGAACAATTGAACTTTTTCCTTTTCATCACAAAAATGGAATGAATAATTTTCAAATTAAAAATAGCAAAAATGTGATTTTGCCTTTGACATCTTATGATGTCAAAAACAAAATCGGGTAATACTTGAAATTCAGCAAATGATTAACAACGACGTCTGTTCATTAGTATTGGAAATAAAAATTTAGTACGTTCGTTGGCTTTTTATAGTATATTCAAAATTTAACTAGCAGTTAAGTTTTAGAAAATTTTAAAATTATTATTAAAGTAAAACTGAACGGAAACTAATGAAATGCATTTTTATTGAATTGAAAACGAAGATGAATTTGGTTTTATTATTGTTTCGCGATTATTGCGATCGTTACACCATGAATTCAAGGTAGAAACCAAGATTTTTACTCTTGAAATCACAAAAACGTCGCCATCCCCTCCATGACAGAAAACCACCGAACTACTTCCACCTATTAAACTGTATCTGGGATCGAGATACCCACAGTCACTGGCGTCAAGACCGATGACCGGTTCCAACACTCATGAAGTCCTTAAGAACTTCACTGAGTATTGAGACCGACCATCCATCCGAACGTCAGCACCACGGACACCCCGATACAACCAGTAAGTATGACCTGAAGATGTGAACCCCAGAGACGACAATCAGCCAGAGGAACAACCCTACCTAACGAAAAGACATCATTCCCTGATGTCTTTCGCGTGATGGACTCCAAGATTCTTACCGCTCATATCTGTGCACTCGTAGAGTACATTTCCGATCTTAGTCTTAATCATTGCAGGTAAGAACTTTGGAGCCAATTTTGCCGAGAATTTTTTGGTAGCGTCACTCAAATGATGTTGCCGTACAAACACACGTTGTTGTGGTTGAAAAGTCCGTAGTTTAGATCGCAGGTTGTACTGATGTTGTGATTTTTTGAAGGCTGCTTTTAAATTTTGTTGAACCCGGTTCCTAAGCAGAGTCAAATGATCAGTGCGTTCCATTTCCTCACCAGCATCTTCACCAAGCTGGTGTAGTGATCTCAACAACTGGTAAGTATTCCCATCCGAAACTGGATGTTGACCAAATAATAAATAGTACGGTGAGTACTTGGTAGCTGAATGTACTGCAGCCCGCAGTGCATATGCGATTTCACCAATTTGCGAGTCCCACTTGGTATGTTGACCTTTAAGGAACGCTCGAATTGCTGCTAGAACTGACCTATTGACCCGCTCTGACGCGTTACTTTGAGGACTATAAACGCCGGTCCTAATGTGTTTAATGCCGAAATCTGACAAAAGACTTTGAAAGTTCCTACTAGTGAACTGTTTGCCATTGTCACTGTGTAGAAACTCTGTTACCCCATATGTAAGAAACACTTCATTCCTTAGAAAAGCATTCACCTTCGGTGAAGTTGCGTTTCTAAGTGGTTTCAGTAGTACAAACTTCGTAGCATGATCCAGAACTATCAATAACACCGTATTCCCAAGTGTAGAACGAGGGTACGGTCCCAAAAAATCTATATAGACTCTCTGCCATGGACGTGCTGTTTCGAATTGATATTGCATCGGAAGACGCAATATCTGATTCGTGGCTTTTGTTTGTTTACATGTGTCGCAGGACACAACATAGTTGTGTACCTGTGACGCCATGCCCGGCCAATAATAAAGACGTCGAAGTAATTCTAAAGTCTTTTTAACACCCCCATGAGCAGCAGTACTATCATCATGATGTTTCCGAATCATGTTTGAAGTCATCGGTTTTGGTACCCAGAGTTTCCACACAGGAACATCGTTGGGTATTGCATCAGATCTTGGCTCAATACGTATGTATAGCTTATCATCCACGACTTTAACAGATGGAAAGTCCTTGGGTGATGATTGAACTTTAGCTATCATATCCGTATATTCTTTGTGCCGATAACCTTCATTGTCGATTTTAATGTCGTTAATGTGATGTGATAATGCTTCCGTCAATTCCTCGTGTGTATCGTCATAAAGACGAGATAGAGCATCAGGGACTATATTTTGGGTACCTTTTTGGTGGACAATGGTAAAATCCATATGTTGGAGTTTCAGGCTCCACCTAGCCAGACGACCACTCAAGTCTTTCTGTGACATAAGCCACTTCAGACTTGAGTGATCAGTCACAATTGTAAATCGGTGACCTTCAACATAGCCCCTGAATTTCTTCACACTCAGAATTGCCGCAAGACATTCAAGCTCAGAAACTGAGTAATTTCTCTGAGCTTTGTTAAGTTTCTTCGACATGAAGGCCATCGGACACTCTTGTCCGTCCTCGTCGATCTGATACAGTACACTACCTATCCCTGTCAGACTCGCATCGCATCTAATAAAAAACTCTTTATTATAATCAGGGTTAATTAATACCGGTGCTGTAGTCAGCAATCGTTTTAAATTTTCGAAAGCAGCTTGCGCTTCCAATGTCCATTTCAGTTTCCCCAAACTCTTCTTCAATAAATCTGTAATTGGTGATACCACGCTTGCATAATTTGGTATGAAACGTTGGTACCAACCAGCCATTCCCAATAGACGTCGTATTTGTTTTACTGTAGATGGAGCTGGATACTCTGCTACAGCTCTTACCTTGTCAGGGTCAGTTCGAAGACCATCTTCACCAACCAAAAATCCTAAGTATTTCACCTCTCTCAGAACAAATTTACTTTTCTTGAGGTTTATTGTTAACCCAGCCGCTCTTAACAATGAAGAGACTTTGGACAGCAATTCCATATGTTCCTGGAACGTGGAAGAGACTACCAATAGATCATCTAAATAGACAAAGACATTTTCGTGATATTGATGTGGTATCACTTTGTGCATTAGCCGACACATTGTCTGGGGAGCATTGCACAATCCAAAGGGCATAACCCGGAATTGATACAATGGACGACCAGGCACTGTGAAGGCTGTCTTGTCTCTAGATGCTTCTGCCAGAGGAATCTGCCAGAAAGCATCTTTGAGATCAATACTTGAAATGTACTTTGTGCTATTTAGACGACCTAGTAAGCCATCAATCAAGGGAAGTGGGTAAGCGTCCTTTTTAGTTAGAGAATTGACACGACGGCTATCAATACATAATCTGTTTTTACCAGATTCTTTTTGTACCAAAACCACTGGCGAGCACCAAGAACTGTTAGACTCTTCGATCACGCCCATTTGAAGCATTCGGTCGAGTTCGGCATAAACCTTTAGTTGAACAGCCGGCGATGTGGGATAGTGTCTCTGTTTAACAGGTGCACTATCGCCAACATCGATGACATGTTCAACCAAAGAAGTCTTTCCGAGCCCAGACACTTCAAATGACGGGAAAGAATCCTTGATCATATCCAGTTCATGTTGCTGATCAGTGGTGAGGTTATGTGTATTAAAAGTTTGTAGCTCTGTGCGAGTCAGTTCACTAACAAAAGAAGGAACAATACCGAATTTCTCCCAGAAATCTATGCCCAGGTAGAGCTCTTCTCGTAATCCAGGGACTATATGGAACCGCATTGGTTTAGTGGAGCCATTCACAGTTATTGGAATTTCTATGTAACCCAAAATTTTATTTGCAGTACCATCCGCCGTACGAATACACGAAGTGTATTTACAGTAGGTTGTACCTGATGATTCCAATAATTCCAAGGAATTTCTTCCAAGTATTGTGATGGAAGCTCCACTATCCAATAATCCGGAGATATGTTTGTCCAAAACCTTAATTGTTAATCGCGGCCGAGGATCCTTTATTTCTGAAAGGATAGATGAAATACAAGCTTTGCGAAATAATTTCCTCATCCTCCAATATCTAATGTTACGTTCAAGACGTCTAAAATACGTTCGATGTAATGATGGGAAATTAAATGTATTCGATGATTTTATTTGGGTTTCGTTGGTGGTTGCCGATCGTCCTGCGTCGCTACATCTCTCGTCGCCTTCTTCGTGCTGTTGTTCGGGCTGTTTTGAATCCATCGTTTCAATATATCCATCTTGTTCTGGATCTATTTCTGATTCATAGTCGTCCATTTGCTGTAGTTCGCTAATCCTTAAGTTTGACATTCTGGTTGGGACTGGTGTAGACCACAAACGTTCGAACTTCTGACACAATGTCCGAAGCTCGTCCATAGTTGTAATTGTTGCTGCAAGTGTAGCGTTCTTCAGTTCTACACTCAGTCCTTCCCTAGCGATTTCTAATAATTCAGCTGCAGCAAATGGTCGAACTAATCTCCGATTTAACGAACCCACTTCAACTAAATACTCATAAACGCTCTCTTTGACTTTCTGTTTACGGTTCAAAAGAACACGTAATACCGCTTTATCATCGGTGAGCGTACCGAAGGTGCGTAGGAGTCCTTCCCTAAGCACTGAGTAGGTCACTTCCTCATATTCATGAGTCAAATTCAAATAATATCTATCGGCAGCTGCCTTGAGGTACCGTGGAACGATCGACCTCAGGTCGTCCCAGGACACACGGTCCCTCCTTGCAGCCGCCTCCACTCGATGAATAAACTCATGAACATCAGGGGAGTGACCATCCCCTGTGAAGTTCGGAACCCAATTTGAGTCATAACGACTCAAATTGTTCCTACGTACCTCTCGGTATGCTCCCGGTGACAATGCTGGAGCCACGACACGAGATACCTGAGGAAGTGGGTTGTATGGTGGTGGTGCTGTTAATGGAGCTTGTGGATAATTTGTTTGAAATTGTTGCAACTGCTCCTGTGGTATCGGTTGATAATTCAGAGGCTGCTGTACCAATGCCGGATTGATGTATCTTTGTCCAGCTTGGAACGATGAACCCAGTTGTGGTAATGCGAAGTCCTCCGCTCTTAAACCTGATTGTTGAAAATACGATGGTGGTAATTGTTCTGCCCGTCTTTGTTGTTGTTGATACCCACGATTTAAACTGTGTATCGTATCAGTCATTGGCTGTACTGGTATTGGAGTGGATCTCTCCTCTGGCTGAAACGCAGGTGATTCGGATGGTACAGATGATCCTCCTGGTTTAGTCTGCATAACTGGACGTGTCGACAACGATCTTATTATATCCCAAGCGCGTGACAATTGGGAGATAGCGTAGGTGCGGGCTTCTTGCAAATCATCGCGAGAACCCAACCTATTCATCCTCCCTGTATAGTGCAACACACGATTAGCCAGACCATCTAAGAATGGCTGATTAATCGGTGGCTGAAGTCTACGTATCTGATCCACAATTAGTTGTGCCGCCTGCACCACCATTTGAGACTCAGCTACCAAATCTCTCGCGTGAGATACCGTTAATGGAACTGAACCTTGTACCGCGTGGTTTCGAAGTTCCTCTGCCCAGTTGACCCCTCTGAAATCCACACCTCGAACCAGACATTCAATTTGCAGTTCGCTGGGTTCCAATCCATAAAATGGATGGTCAATGTCTATTTGACTTGACATTTTGATGGTAAAATTTATAGAATCCAGAATTCACAATAACAAATAACAATAATAAAACCAATCTCAACAAAAAAATGTAGCTAGTATGCTGTAAAAGTGTAAACAATAAAAAAGCGTAAAACGAAAAAAAAAACCAACGAACGCCCCAAAAAAACAGAAAACTTTTGTAATAAAAAACAAACTCGTAAAGGAACCAAAGGAAAGACCGTCGTAGTTAATCCTTGCTGAATCTGTACAAAAATTCCTAAAATATTGTATGTGTAAAAATATAATTTATTTATTTAATTTCAGATATACTGAAATATATATATATATACCTAAAATTAGTTATTGACGATAGCACCCCTAAGAATATTTATTTATTTTTAAAAGAAAATTGAAAAATAAAAATATTTAGAAGAATGTTTATTTATTGGATGCACCGTCCTAACTTTGAAATATTGATTTATTTTTTTTTTTTTTTTAAAAAAGTAAAAAATATTTATTTATATCTTGATGTAATTTGCTTAGTTAAGAAAATTTATTTTATTTAGCTACCTAAAACTATTTAGATTCTAAAAAAAATTATTTATTTACCTAAAATTATTTAATTACGAAAATTTACTTTATTTAATAAAAAATTTTATTTATTTAATTTTTGAAAAATTTGTTTGATTTATTTTATTTTTATTTAATATCATAAGAGATTCCCAAAATCAAGATTCGTCTGGAGACAACTGTAAAAAGTAAGTATGGTTACAATATCCATTTTGTTTAAATTTGAATTCCCGCGTTCGCGAGCCCACTCCAACAATGCATGTGAGAACTGACTAGAAAAGCCCCTAACGACCAGATTCTACAGAACAGATTCTCCCCAACCTAATAAAACAATCACAACTGTCACGATTAGACACTAGGTCCATTTCTACTGACCCAGTTGTGCTTGTTTAACCTACAAATAAATTACAACTAAACCTAATGCGAAAGTTGAAGAACGCTCCCGAGCACCAGACTTCAAATCCTAAACTCTATGAAAAATTGTTTTATTGTAAAAGCTAAGTGGAAAAATGGAAAAGTTTTTTGAATTTGTATGAGGTGAAGCCTCTGATCCTGAAAGCAAAGTACAATTGGTTCTTCTCTTCATTACACCGAAGAAGTCTCTGAGCAAAGAATGGTACTACTGGTTTGCACCTAAGTACAAACACAGCAACACCACTCCTCGTCCCTGAGGACTTCCTCGCCGAATGAAGAGAAGAAACCAATGTTCTTCGATCGCATAACCCCGGTGGCCATAGGCGATCTAAGAACGACATCAATGTTAAAGAGTGAAGCTCTATGGATGGCTTGTTAGGCCTACCGCTAAGAAAGTGAATCAATAAACCTAAATAATACATAACCTATCCATAATCTAAATAATTTCTTATTTAAAAATGCTAAATCGAAACATGAAATACATAATATGTGTTAATAAAGTTTTACATGAAATTAATTAAATTTAATCTTCAGACTAAATAATAAATTGGTAATTTAAAAAAAATTACGATTATTTTAAATTCAAAACCAAGCCCACTAATTTTTAGGTTATTACCTCTAATATATTTGTTCAGGTCAAATTTTTCGCTTTACTTATTGTATTCAAAACAAACAACAAAAATAAATGTTAGCTAAAAATAATTACTTCCATACCCATCCCACTTTTTAAATTAATCGCAATAAAAATAATTTTAAAAATGGTAACTAAAATGGACTCATACGAGATATGTATACCTACGTCAGCGGATCAATATGATGACAAATGTGAAGATATTGATCTGGATCCGGCTCACTCTATAAAGTTGATGGGAATTAATTATTTTCAATGTACTTCCATAAACATAGACCAATAATACTTTGAAGGTAGTGACGAAAGATTTAAACTTATACAAAACTGTTGAAAAGCTGTTTGGTCAATGTTAACCTTTATTACGTTAATAACATCCTAAAACTCATAGAAACATGACTTAACCACAATCAGAAAAACATACGATTAATTTCATATATAAATTAATTGCATCATCCAAAAATATGTACAATATATAAACAATTATATGTACAATATGTACATGGTAGCATAAAAAAATTTCAAAAAAAAACTGCTTCCCCAAAACGGTTTTCTTTTTCCCAAATAAAAAACAATTAGTATTACTAAAAGCAAATGACAGCACAAAAAACAATCTCCAAAAAAATTGCTGTCCCAAAACGGTTTTTTTCAAAATTAAAAAAAAATTAGTCTTATAATTTCCTAATCAAAACCAAAACGAAACCAATAACTGGTTTATTTCAAGATAAACAAAAAGCTGATTGACAACCACGGCCCAAACCGGTTGCCACCACCCTATTACCAAAAAAAAACCCCAACTGGTTTATCCTAAAACTTACAAAGAGAAACGCGGAAGTCTTTAAATTTTGAAAATATAAATTTAGAGTACTTATGATAAATATACACATGAACACCTTAGAAACTAAACCTTTATTTTTTCCTCTAGCTTTTTAACAAAATTTAGCTAAATAAACCGACGCGAAAAATAAACTATATATAGATATTAATTAATCTGCATTGAAATAATCAATTAATATATAAATATATAAATATAATAATATAAAATGTTCCACAAAAAAAAGTTTTTTTCAAAAAAAAACCGGCTTGCCAACGCCCAAACTGGAAAATATTTTCCCACCAAATTATTTATATATATATATCTAAAAAAAAATACGAGAAATCTAACTGTAGTTACCCTAACGGGTCCCTTTTTGTTCGGCGCTACGTATTACCATTGGACCTTTACTACTATGGTTCTGTTCAGTATACTATTAAATCTATACAGATCACAAACACATCTTATTATAGTTAAGCAAAGGAGGTCACTCCCTCCATACAGATTATCTCCACACGGACCCTGAATTTGAGAATCTCTTACTATTTCCTTAATTTATCTTGACATTCCAAAAGTAATAATTAAATTAAAATTAATATACATATTTATAATAAATACCTTAAATTATTTTTGTTGATTGATGTCATCTGGTTCTAATAGGAATACAACGTGGACTTTTATACTTTTGTAAATTATGTTCAATAAATCCAAATATTGTGTAAAATCCAAATTGAGTAAATGTCAAAAACCAACCATAAGGTTTAAATCCTTCCAAAGTGAATATTAATTCCTGCATATAGCCATATATCAAATATAGCACAAAAACACCAGCACAACATAACCGAAATTGGGTTGTATTATTATAATAACTTAAATCAAAACACAATATTTTTTTTTATTTCTTGAAACGTATCATTATTTTGATATTTATTTGTTCGAATTATCTCCTTGAATCTGCTTTTCAGATATCTCATTCATATTTTGATTGGTTCCTTCGATTTTGTAGTAAAAATGAATTAAAAACTTATTGTAACATATTTGAGAATGAACCAATCTTATATTGTGTAATAAGTAAACTATAAATACTATTTTTAAATTTAAACAATGCTAAAGTATCAAATAAAAGTTTTGAACAATTGAACTTTTTCCTTTTCATCACAAAAATGGAATGAATAATTTTCAAATTAAAAATAGCAAAAATGTGATTTTGCCTTTGACATCTTATGATGTCAAAAACAAAATCGGGTAATACTTGAAATTCAGCAAATGATTAACAACGACGTCTGTTCATTAGTATTGGAAATAAAAATTTAGTACGTTCGTTGGCTTTTTATAGTATATTCAAAATTTAACTAGCAGTTAAGTTTTAGAAAATTTTAAAATTATTATTAAAGTAAAACTGAACGGAAACTAATGAAATGCATTTTTATTGAATTGAAAACGAAGATGAATTTGGTTTTATTATTGTTTGGCGATTATTGCGATCGTTACAAATGTTAAAGAATATAAGGTTGAGAATATCTCTTAAGCAGGTTATCCCAGGGTTCTCAAAACTTGGGTTTATTATTGTTTTTTGGTCTACAGTAATAAAATATGAAAAAAATTAATTTCAGAGAAACTCTTATTTCAACGATACCCTTGCTTGCTTCAGTCAATGTTAAAGAATATAAGGTTGAGAATATCTCTTAAGCAGGTTATCCCAGGGTTCTCAAAATTTGGGTTTATTATTGTTTTTTGGTCTACAGTAATAAAATATTAAAAAAATTAATTTCAGAGAAACTTTTATTTCAACGATACCCTTGCTTGCTTCAGCCAATGTTAAAGAATATAAGGTTGAGAATATCTCTTAAGCAGGTTATCCCAGGGTTCTCAAATATTGGGTTTATAATTGTTTTTTGGTCTACAGTAATAAAATATGAAAAAAATTAATTTCAGAGAAACTCTTATTTCAACGATACCCTTGCTTGCTTCAGTCAATGTTAAAGAATATAAGGTTGAGAATATCTCTTAAGCAGGTTATCCCAGGGTTCTCAAAATTTGGGTTTATAATTGTTTTTTGGTCTACAGTAATAAAATATGAAAAAACTTAATTTCAGAGAAACTCTTATTTTAACGATACCCTTGCTTGCTTCAGTCAATGTTAAAGAATATAAGGTTGAGAATATCTCTTAAGCAGGTTATCCCAGGGTTCTCAAAATTTGGGTTTATTATTGTTTTTCGGTCTACAGTAATAAAATATGAAAAAAATTAATTTCAAAGAAACTCTTATTTCAACGATACCCTTGCTTGCTTCAGTCAATGTTAAAGAATATAAGGTTGAGAATATCTCTTAAGCAGGTTATCCCAGGGTTCTCAAAATTTGGGTTTATTATAGTTTTTTGGTCTACAGTAATAAAATATGAAAAAAATTAATTTCAGAGAAACTCTTATTTCAACGATACCCTTGCTTGCTTCAGTCAATGTTAAAGAATATAAGGTTGAGAATATCTCTTAAGCAGGTTATCCCAGGGTTCTCAAAATTTGGGTTTATTAATGTTTTTTGGTCTACAGTAATAAATTATGACAAAAATTATTTTCAGAGAAACTCTTATTTCAACGATACCCTTGCTTGCTTCAGTCAATGTTAAAGAATATAAGGTTGAGAATATCTCTTAAGCAGGTTATCCCAGGGTTCTCAACATTTGGGTTTATTATTGTTTTTTGGTCTCCAGTAATAAAATATGAAAAAAATTAATTTCAGAGAAACTCTTATTTCAACGATACCCTTGCTTGCTTCAGTCAATGTTAAAGAATATAAGGTTGAGAATATCTCTTAAGCAGGTTATCCCAAGGTTCTCAAAATTTGGGTTTATTATTGTTTTTTGGTCTACAGTAATAAAATATGAAAAAAATTAATTTCAGAGAAACTCTTATTTCAACGATACCCTTGCTTGCTTCAGTCAATGTTAAAGAATATAAGGTTGAGAATATCTCTTAAGCAGGTTATCCCAGGGTTCTCAAAATTTGGGTTTATTATTGTTTTTTGGTCTACAGTAATAAAATATGAAAAAAATTAATTTCAGAGAAACTCTTATTTCAACGATACCCTTGCTTGCTTCAGTCAATGTTAAAGAATATAAGGTTGAGAATATCTCTTAAGCAGGTTATCCCAGGGTTCTCAAAATTTGGGTTTATTATTGTTTTTTGGTCTCCAGTAATAAAATATGAAAAAAATTAATTTCAGAGAAACTCTTATTTCAACGATACCCTTGCTTGCTTCAGTCAATGTTAAAGAATATAAGGTTGAGAATATCTCTTAAGCAGGTTATCCCAAGGTTCTCAAAATTTGGGTTTATTATTGTTTTTTGGTCTACAGTAATAAAATATGAAAAAAATTAATTTCAGAGAAACTCTTATTTCAACGATACCCTTGCTTGCTTCAGTCAATGTTAAAGAATATAAGGTTGAGAATATCTCTTAAGCAGGTTATCCCAGGGTTCTCAAAATTTGGGTTTATTATTGTTTTTTGGTCTACAGTAATAAAATATGAAAAAAATTAATTTCAGAGAAACTCTTATTTCAACGATACCCTTGCTTGCTTCAGTCAATGTTAAAGAATATAAGGTTGAGAATATCTCTTAAGCAGGTTATCCCAGGGTTCTCAAAATTTGGGTTTATTATGTTTTTTGGTCTACAGTAATAAAATATGAAAAAAGTTAATTTCAGAGAAACTCTTATTTCAACGATACCCTTGCTTGCTTCAGTCAATGTTAAAGAATATAAGGTTGAGAATATCTCTTAAGCAGGTTATCCCAGGGTTCTCAAAATTTGGGTTTATTATTGTTTTTTGGTCTACAGTAATAAAATATGAAAAAAATTAATTTCAGAGAAACTCTTATTTCAACGATACCCTTGCTTGCTTCAGTCAATGTTAAAGAATATAAGGTTGAGAATATCTCTTAAGCAGGTTATCCCAGGGTTCTCAAAATTTGGGTTTATTAATGTTTTTTGGTCTACAGTAATAAAATATGAAAAAAATTAATTTCAGAGAAACTCTTATTTCAACGATACCCTTGCTTGCTTCAGTCAATGTTAAAGAATATAAGGTTGAGAATATCTCTTAAGCAGGTTATCCCAGGGTTCTCAAAATTTGGGTTTATTAATGTTTTTTGGTCTACAGTAATAAAATATGAAAAAAATTAATTTCAGAGAAACTCTTATTTCAACGATACCCTTGCTTGCTTCAGTCAATGTTAAAGAATATAAGGTTGAGAATATCTCTTAAGCAGGTTATCCCAGGGTTCTCAAAATTTGGGTTTATTATTGTTTTTTGGTCTACAGTAATAAAATATGAAAAAAATTAATTTCAGAGAAACTCTTATTTCAACGATACTCTTGCTTGCTTCAGTCAATGTTAAAGAATATAAGGTTGAGAATATCTCTTAAGCAGGTTATCCCAGGGTTCTCAAAATTTGGGTTTATTATTGTTTTTTGGTCTACAGTAATAAAATATGAAAAAAATTAATTTCAGAGAAACTCTTATTTTAACGATACCCTTGCTTGCTTCAGTCAATGTTAAAGAATATAAGGTTGAGAATATCTCTTAAGCAGGTTATCCCAAGGTTCTCAAAATTTGGGTTTATTATTGTTTTTTGGTCTACAGTAATAAAATATGAAAAAAATTAATTTCAGAGAAACTCTTATTTCAACGATACCCTTGCTTGCTTCAGTCAATGTTAAAGAATATAAGGTTGAGAATATCTCTTAAGCAGGTTATCCCAGGGTTCTCAAAATTTGGGTTTATTATTGTTTTTTGGTCTACAGTAATAAAATATGAAAAAAATTAATTTCAGAGAAACTCTTATTTCAACGATACCCTTGCTTGCTTCAGTCAATGTTAAAGAATATAAGGTTGAGAATATCTCTTAAGCAGGTTATCCCAGGGTTCTCAAAATTTGGGTTTATTAATGTTTTTTGGTCTACAGTAATAAAATATGAAAAAAATTAATTTCAGAGAAACTCTTATTTCAACGATACGCTTGCTTGCTTCAGTCAATGTTAAAGAATATAAGGTTGAGAATATCTCTTAAGCAGGTTATCCCAGGGTTCTCAAAATTTGGGTTTATTATTGTTTTTTGGTCTACAGTAATAAAATATGAAAAAAGTTAATTTCAGAGAAAATCTTATTTCAACGATACCCTTGCTTGCTTCAGTCAATGTTAAAGAATATAAGGTTGAGAATATCTCTTAAGCAGGTTATCCCAGGGTTCTCAAAATTTGGGTTTATTATTGTTTTTTGGTCTACAGTAATAAAATATGAAAAAAATTAATTTCAGAGAAACTCTTATTTCAACGATACCCTTGCTTGCTTCAGTCAATGTTAAAGAATATAAGGTTGAGAATATCTCTTAAGCAGGTTATCCCAGGGTTCTCAAAATTTGGGTTTATTAATGTTTTTTGGTCTACAGTAATAAAATATGAAAAAAATTAATTTCAGAGAAACTCTTATTTCAACGATACCCTTGCTTGCTTCAGTCAATGTTAAAGAATATAAGGTTGAGAATATCTCTTAAGCAGGTTATCCCAGGGTTCTCAAAATTTGGGTTTATTATTGTTTTTTGGTCTACAGTAATAAAATATGAAAAAAATTAATTTCAAAGAAACTCTTATTTCAACGACACCCTTGCTTGCTTCAGTCAATGTTAAAGAATATAAGGTTGAGAATATATCTTAAGCAGGTTATCCCAGGGTTCTCAAAATTTGGGTTTATTATTGTTTTTTGGTCTACAGTAATAAAATATGAAAAAAATTAATTTCAGAGAAACTCTTATTTCAACGATACCCTTGCTTGCTTCAGTCAATGTTAAAGAATATAAGGTTGAGAATATCTCTTAAGCAGGTTATCCCAGGGTTCTCAAAACTTGGGTTTATTATTGTTTTTTGGTCTACAGTAATAAAATATGAAAAAAATTAATTTCAGAGAAACTCTTATTTCAACGATACCCTTGCTTGCTTCAGTCAATGTTAAAGAATATAAGGTTGAGAATATCTCTTAAGCAGGTTATCCCAGGGTTCTCAAAATTTGGGTTTATTAATGTTTTTTGGTCTACAGTAATAAAATATGAAGAAAATTAATTTCAGAGAAACTCTTATTTCAACGATACCCTTGCTTGCTTCAGTCAATGTTAAAGAATATAAGGTTGAGAATATCTCTTAAGCAGGTTATCCCAGGGTTCTCAAAATTTGGGTTTATTATTGTTTTTTGGTCTACAGTAATAAAATATGAAAAAAATTAATTTCAGAGAAACTCTTATTTCAACGATACCCTTGCTTGCTTCAGTCAATGTTAAAGAATATAAGGTTGAGAATATCTCTTAAGCAGGTTATCCCAGGGTTCTCAAAATTTGGGTTTATTATTGTTTTTTGGTCTACAGTAATAAAATATGAAAAAAATTAATTTCAGAGAAACTCTTATTTCAACGATACCCTTGCTTGCTTCAGTCAATGTTAAAGAATATAAGGTTGAGAATATCTCTTAAGCAGGTTATCCCAGGGTTCTCAAAATTTGGGTTTATTATTGTTTTTTGGTCTACAGTAATAAAATATGAAAAAAATTAATTTCAAAGAAACTCTTATTTCAACGACACCCTTGCTTGCTTCAGTCAATGTTAAAGAATATAAGGTTGAGAATATATCTTAAGCAGGTTATCCCAGGGTTCTCAAAATTTGGGTTTATTATTGTTTTTTGGTCTACAGTAATAAAATATGAAAAAAATTAATTTCAGAGAAACTCTTATTTCAACGATACCCTTGCTTGCTTCAGTCAATGTTAAAGAATATAAGGTTGAGAATATCTCTTAAGCAGGTTATCCCAGGGTTCTCAAAACTTGGGTTTATTATTGTTTTTTGGTCTACAGTAATAAAATATGAAAAAAATTAATTTCAGAGAAACTCTTATTTCAACGATACCCTTGCTTGCTTCAGTCAATGTTAAAGAATATAAGGTTGAGAATATCTCTTAAGCAGGTTATCCCAGGGTTCTCAAAATTTGGGTTTATTATTGTTTTTTGGTCTACAGTAATAAAATATTAAAAAAATTAATTTCAGAGAAACTTTTATTTCAACGATACCCTTGCTTGCTTCAGCCAATGTTAAAGAATATAAGGTTGAGAATATCTCTTAAGCAGGTTATCCCAGGGTTCTCAAAATTTGGGTTTATAATTGTTTTTTGGTCTACAGTAATAAAATATGAAAAAAATTAATTTCAGAGAAACTCTTATTTCAACGATACCCTTGCTTGCTTCAGTCAATGTTAAAGAATATAAGGTTGAGAATATCTCTTAAGCAGGTTATCCCAGGGTTCTCAAAATTTGGGTTTATAATTGTTTTTTGGTCTACAGTAATAAAATATGAAAAAAGTTAATTTCAGATAAACTCTTATTTTAACGATACCCTTGCTTGCTTCAGTCAATGTTAAAGAATATAAGGTTGAGAATATCTCTAAGCAGGTTATCCCAGGGTTCTCAAAATTTGGGTTTATTATTGTTTTTCGGTCTACAGTAATAAAATATGAAAAAAATTAATTTCAAAGAAACTCTTATTTCAACGATACCCTTGCTTGCTTCAGTCAATGTTAAAGAATATAAGGTTGAGAATATCTCTTAAGCAGGTTATCCCAGGGTTCTCAAAATTTGGGTTTATTATTGTTTTTTGGTCTACAGTAATAAAATATGAAAAAAATTAATTTCAGAGAAACTCTTATTTCAACGATACCCTTGCTTGCTTCAGTCAATGTTAAAGAATATAAGGTTGAGAATATCTCTTAAGCAGGTTATCCCAGGGTTCTCAAAATTTGGGTTTATTAATGTTTTTTGGTCTACAGTAATAAAATATGAAAAAAATTAATTTCAGAGAAACTCTTATTTCAACGATACCCTTGCTTGCTTCAGTCAATGTTAAAGAATATAAGGTTGAGAATATCTCTTAAGCAGGTTATCCCAGGGTTCTCAAAATTTGGGTTTATTATTGTTTTTTGGTCTACAGTAATAAAATATGAAAAAAATTAATTTCAGAGAAACTCTTATTTCAACGATACCCTTGCTTGCTTCAGTCAATGTTAAAGAATATAAGGTTGAGAATATCTCTTAAGCAGGTTATCCCAGGGTTCTCAAAATTTGGGTTTATTATTGTTTTTTGGTCTCCAGTAATAAAATATGAAAAAAATTAATTTCAGAGAAACTCTTATTTCAACGATACCCTTGCTTGCTTCAGTCAATGTTAAAGAATATAAGGTTGAGAATATCTCTTAAGCAGGTTATCCCAAGGTTCTCAAAATTTGGGTTTATTATTGTTTTTTGGTCTACAGTAATAAAATATGAAAAAAATTAATTTCAGAGAAACTCTTATTTCAACGATACCCTTGCTTGCTTCAGTCAATGTTAAAGAATATAAGGTTGAGAATATCTCTTAAGCAGGTTATCCCAGGGTTCTCAAAATTTGGGTTTATTATTGTTTTTTGGTCTACAGTAATAAAATATGAAAAAAATTAATTTCAGAGAAACTCTTATTTCAACGATACCCTTGCTTGCTTCAGTCAATGTTAAAGAATATAAGGTTGAGAATATCTCTTAAGCAGGTTATCCCAGGGTTCTCAAAATTTGGGTTTATTATTGTTTTTTGGTCCACAGTAATAAAATATGAAAAAAATTAATTTCAGAGAAACTCTTATTTCAACGATACCCTTGCTTGCTTCAGTCAATGTTAAAGAATATAAGGTTGAGAATATCTCTTAAGCAGGTTATCCCAGGGTTCTCAAAATTTGGGTTTATTAATGTTTTTTGGTCTACAGTAATAAAATATGAAAAAAATTAATTTCAGAGAAACTCTTATTTCAACGATACCCTTGCTTGCTTCAGTCAATGTTAAAGAATATAAGGTTGAGAATATCTCTTAAGCAGGTTATCCCAGGGTTCTCAAAATTTGGGTTTATTAATGTTTTTTGGTCAACAGTAATAAAATATGAAAAAAATTAATTTCAGAGAAACTCCTATTTCAACGATACCCTTGCTTGCTTCAGTCAATGTTAAAGAATATAAGGTTGAGAATATCTCTTAAGCAGGTTATCCCAGGGTTCTCAAAATTTGGGTTTATTATTTTTTTTTGGTCTACAGTAATAAAATATGAAAAAAATTAATTTCAGAGAAACTCTTATTTCAACGATACCCTTGCTTGCTTCAGTCAATGTTAAAGAATATAAGGTTGAGAATATCTCTTAAGTAGGTTATCCCAGGGTTCTCAAAATTTGGGTTTATTATTGTTTTTTGGTCTACAGTAATAAAATATGAAAAAAATTAATTTCAGAGAAACTCTTATTTTAACGATACCCTTGCTTGCTTCAGTCAATGTTAAAGAATATAAGGTTGAGAATATCTCTTAAGCAGGTTATCCCAGGGTTCTCAAAATTTGGGTTTATTATTGTTTTTTGGTCTACAGTAATAAAATATGAAAAAAATTAATTTCAGAGAAACTCTTATTTCAACGATACCCTTGCTTGCTTCAGTCAATGTTAAAGAATATAAGGTTGAGAATATCTCTTAAGCAGGTTATCCCAGGGTTCTCAAAATTTGGGTTTATTATTGTTTTTTGGTCTACAGTAATAAAATATGAAAAAAATTAATTTCAGAGAAACTCTTATTTCAACGATACCCTTGCTTGCTTCAGTCAATGTTAAAGAATATAAGGTTGAGAATATCTCTTAAGCAGGTTATCCCAGGGTTCTCAAAATTTGGGTTTATTAATGTTTTTTGGTCTACAGTAATAAAATATGAAAAAAATTAATTTCAGAGAAACTCTTATTTCAACGATACCCTTGCTTGCTTCAGTCAATGTTAAAGAATATAAGGTTGAGAATATCTCTTAAGCAGGTTATCCCAGGGTTCTCAAAATTTGGGTTTATTATTGTTTTTTGGTCTACAGTAATAAAATATGAAAAAAGTTAATTTCAGAGAAAATCTTATTTCAACGATACCCTTGCTTGCTTCAGTCAATGTTAAAGAATATAAGGTTGAGAATATCTCTTAAGCAGGTTATCCCAGGGTTCTCAAAATTTGGGTTTATTATTGTTTTTTGGTCTACAGTAATAAAATATGAAAAAAATTAATTTCAGAGAAACTCTTATTTCAACGATACCCTTGCTTGCTTCAGTCAATGTTAAAGAATATAAGGTTGAGAATATCTCTTAAGCAGGTTATCCCAGGGTTCTCAAAACTTGGGTTTATTATTGTTTTTTGGTCTACAGTAATAAAATATGAAAAAAATTAATTTCAGAGAAACTCTTATTTCAACGATACCCTTGCTTGCTTCAGTCAATGTTAAAGAATATAAGGTTGAGAATATCTCTTAAGCAGGTTATCCCAGGGTTCTCAAAATTTGGGTTTATTATTGTTTTTTGGTCTACAGTAATAAAATATTAAAAAAATTAATTTCAGAGAAACTTTTATTTCAACGATACCCTTGCTTGCTTCAGCAATGTTAAAGAATATAAGGTTGAGAATATCTCTTAAGCAGGTTATCCCAGGGTTCTCAAAATTTGGGTTTATAATTGTTTTTTGGTCTACAGTAATAAAATATGAAAAAAATTAATTTCAGAGAAACTCTTATTTCAACGATACCCTTGCTTGCTTCAGTCAATGTTAAAGAATATAAGGTTGAGAATATCTCTTAAGCAGGTTATCCCAGGGTTCTCAAAATTTGGGTTTATAATTGTTTTTTGGTCTACAGTAATAAAATATGAAAAAAGTTAATTTCAGAGAAACTCTTATTTTAACGATACCCTTGCTTGCTTCAGTCAATGTTAAAGAATATAAGGTTGAGAATATCTCTAAGCAGGTTATCCCAGGGTTCTCAAAATTTGGGTTTATTATTGTTTTTCGGTCTACAGTAATAAAATATGAAAAAAATTAATTTCAAAGAAACTCTTATTTCAACGATACCCTTGCTTGCTTCAGTCAATGTTAAAGAATATAAGGTTGAGAATATCTCTTAAGCAGGTTATCCCAGGGTTCTCAAAATTTGGGTTTATTATTGTTTTTTGGTCTACAGTAATAAAATATGAAAAAAATTAATTTCAGAGAAACTCTTATTTCAACGATACCCTTGCTTGCTTCAGTCAATGTTAAAGAATATAAGGTTGAGAATATCTCTTAAGCAGGTTATCCCAGGGTTCTCAAAATTTGGGTTTATTAATGTTTTTTGGTCTACAGTAATAAAATATGAAAAAAATTAATTTCAGAGAAACTCTTATTTCAACGATACCCTTGCTTGCTTCAGTCAATGTTAAAGAATATAAGGTTGAGAATATCTCTTAAGCAGGTTATCCCAGGGTTCTCAAAATTTGGGTTTATTATTGTTTTTTGGTCTACAGTAATAAAATATGAAAAAAATTAATTTCAGAGAAACTCTTATTTCAACGATACCCTTGCTTGCTTCAGTCAATGTTAAAGAATATAAGGTTGAGAATATCTCTTAAGCAGGTTATCCCAGGGTTCTCAAAATTTGGGTTTATTATTGTTTTTTGGTCTCCAGTAATAAAATATGAAAAAAATTAATTTCAGAGAAACTCTTATTTCAACGATACCCTTGCTTGCTTCAGTCAATGTTAAAGAATATAAGGTTGAGAATATCTCTTAAGCAGGTTATCCCAAGGTTCTCAAAATTTGGGTTTATTATTGTTTTTTGGTCTACAGTAATAAAATATGAAAAAAATTAATTTCAGAGAAACTCTTATTTCAACGATACCCTTGCTTGCTTCAGTCAATGTTAAAGAATATAAGGTTGAGAATATCTCTTAAGCAGGTTATCCCAGGGTTCTCAAAATTTGGGTTTATTATTGTTTTTTGGTCTACAGTAATAAAATATGAAAAAAATTAATTTCAGAGAAACTCTTATTTCAACGATACCCTTGCTTGCTTCAGTCAATGTTAAAGAATATAAGGTTGAGAATATCTCTTAAGCAGGTTATCCCAGGGTTCTCAAAATTTGGGTTTATTATTGTTTTTTGGTCCACAGTAATAAAATATGAAAAAAATTAATTTCAGAGAAACTCTTATTTCAACGATACCCTTGCTTGCTTCAGTCAATGTTAAAGAATATAAGGTTGAGAATATCTCTTAAGCAGGTTATCCCAGGGTTCTCAAAATTTGGGTTTATTAATGTTTTTTGGTCTACAGTAATAAAATATGAAAAAAATTAATTTCAGAGAAACTCTTATTTCAACGATACCCTTGCTTGCTTCAGTCAATGTTAAAGAATATAAGGTTGAGAATATCTCTTAAGCAGGTTATCCCAGGGTTCTCAAAATTTGGGTTTATTAATGTTTTTTGGTCTACAGTAATAAAATATGAAAAAAATTAATTTCAGAGAAACTCTTATTTCAACGATACCCTTGCTTGCTTCAGTCAATGTTAAAGAATATAAGGTTGAGAATATCTCTTAAGCAGGTTATCCCAGGGTTCTCAAAATTTGGGTTTATTATTGTTTTTTGGTCTACAGTAATAAAATATGAAAAAAATTAATTTCAGAGAAACTCTTATTTCAACGATACCCTTGCTTGCTTCAGTCAATGTTAAAGAATATAAGGTTGAGAATATCTCTTAAGCAGGTTATCCCAGGGTTCTCAAAATTTGGGTTTATTATTGTTTTTTGGTCTACAGTAATAAAATATGAAAAAAATTAATTTCAGAGAAACTCTTATTTTAACGATACCCTTGCTTGCTTCAGTCAATGTTAAAGAATATAAGGTTGAGAATATCTCTTAAGCAGGTTATCCCAGGGTTCTCAAAATTTGGGTTTATTATTGTTTTTTGGTCTACAGTAATAAAATATGAAAAAAATTAATTTCAGAGAAACTCTTATTTCAACGATACCCTTGCTTGCTTCAGTCAATGTTAAAGAATATAAGGTTGAGAATATCTCTTAAGCAGGTTATCCCAGGGTTCTCAAAATTTGGGTTTATTATTGTTTTTTGGTCTACAGTAATAAAATATGAAAAAAATTAATTTCAGAGAAACTCTTATTTCAACGATACCCTTGCTTGCTTCAGTCAATGTTAAAAAATATAAGGTTGAGAATATCTCTTAAGCAGGTTATCCCAGGGTTCTCAAAATTTGGGTTTATTAATGTTTTTTGGTCTACAGTAATAAAATATGAAAAAAATTAATTTCAGAGAAACTCTTATTTCAACGATACCCTTGCTTGCTTCAGTCAATGTTAAAGAATATAAGGTTGAGAATATCTCTTAAGCAGGTTATCCCAGGGTTCTCAAAATTTGGGTTTATTATTGTTTTTTGGTCTACAGTAATAAAATATGAAAAAAGTTAATTTCAGAGAAAATCTTATTTCAACGATACCCTTGCTTGCTTCAGTCAATGTTAAAGAATATAAGGTTGAGAATATCTCTTAAGCAGGTTATCCCAGGGTTCTCAAAATTTGGGTTTATTATTGTTTTTTGGTCTACAGTAATAAAATATGAAAAAAATTAATTTCAGAGAAACTCTTATTTCAACGATACCCTTGCTTGCTTCAGTCAATGTTAAAGAATATAAGGTTGAGAATATCTCTTAAGCAGGTTATCCCAGGGTTCTCAAAATTTGGGTTTATTATTGTTTTTTGGTCTACAGTAATAAAATATGAAAAAAATTAATTTCAGAGAAACTCTTATTTCAACGATACCCTTGCTTGCTTCAGTCAATGTTAAAGAATATAAGGTTGAGAATATCTCTTAAGCAGGTTATCCAGGGTTCTCAAAATTTGGGTTTATTAATGTTTTTTGGTCTACAGTAATAAAATATGAAAAAAATTAATTTCAGAGAAACTCTTATTTCAACGATACCCTTGCTTGCTTCAGTCAATGTTAAAGAATATAAGGTTGAGAATATCTCTTAAGCAGGTTATCCCAGGGTTCTCAAAATTTGGGTTTATTATTGTTTTTTGGTCTACAGTAATAAAATATGAAAAAGTTAATTTCAGAGAAACTCTTATTTCAACGATACCCTTGCTTGCTTCAGTCAATGTTAAAGAATATAAGGTTGAGAATATCTCTTAAGCAGGTTATCCCAGGGTTCTCAAAATTTGGGTTTATTATTGTTTTTTGGTCTACAGTAATAAAATATGAAAAAAATTAATTTCAGAGAAACTCTTATTTCAACGATACCCTTGCTTGCTTCAGTCAATGTTAAAGAATATAAGGTTGAGAATATCTCTTAAGCAGGTTATCCCAGGGTTCTCAAAATTTGGGTTTATTATTGTTTTTTGGTCTACAGTAATAAAATATGAAAAAAATTAATTTCAAAGAAACTCTTATTTCAACGATACCCTTGCTTGCTTCAGTCAATGTTAAGGATATAAGGTTGAGAATATCTCTTAAGCAGGTTATCCCAGGGTTCTCAAAATTTGGGTTTATTATTGTTTTTTGGTCTACAGTAATAAAATATGAAAAAAATTAATTTCAGAGAAACTCTTATTTCAACGATACCCTTGCTTGCTTCAGTCAATGTTAAAGAATATAAGGTTGAGAATATCTCTTAAGCAGGTTATCCCAGGGTTCTCAAAATTACAGTAATAAAATATGAAAAAAATTAATTTCAGAGAAACTCTTATTTCAACGATACCCTTGCTTGCTTCAGTCAATGTTAAAGAATATAAGGTTGAGAATATCTCTTAAGCAGGTTATCCCAGGGTTCTCAAAATTTGGGTTTATTATTGTTTTTTGGTCTACAGTAATAAAATATTAAAAAAATTAATTTCAGAGGAACTCTTATTTCAACGATACCCTTGCTTGCTTCAGTCAATGTTAAAGAATATAAGGTTGAGAATATCTCTTAAGCAGGTTATCCCAGGGTTCTCAAAATTTGGGTTTATAATTATTTTTTGGTCAACAGTAATAAAATATGAAAAAAATTAATTTCAGAGAAACTCTTATTTCAACGATACCCTTGTTTGCTTCAGTCAATGTTAAAGAATATAAGGTTGAGAATATCTCTTAAGCAGGTTATCCCAGGGTTCTCAAAATTTGGGTTTATAATTGTTTTTTGGTCGACAGGAATAAAATATGAAAAAAGTTAATTTCAGAGAAACTCTTATTTTAACGATACCCTTGCTTGCTTCAGTCAATGTTAAAGAATATAAGGTTGAGAATATCTCTTAAGCAGGTTATCCCAGGGTTCTCAAAATTTGGGTTTATTATTGTTTTTTGGTCTACAGTAATAAAATATGAAAAAAATTAATTTCAAAGAAACTCTTATTTCAACGATACCCTTGCTTGCTTCAGTCAATGTTAAAGAATATAAGGTTGAGAATATCTCTTAAGCAGGTTATCCCAGGGTTCTCAAAATTTGGGTTTATAATTGTTTTTTGGTCTACAGTAATAAAATATGAAAAAAATTAATTTCAGAGAAACTCT